>JBDJHY010000087.1:15624308-15643738 GCA_039654485.1 Withania somnifera
CACTTGCCGCATATGCTCCGAATTTGGTGCTATGCATATCGTATTTGGTTGTGCGTATTCATTAAAAGTGTATGCAAAGTGTGTATGCGGCCGCACATGGATCTAGTCCACATGTACTCCGCAAGGGTGACTTCAATTGTCTTCTACTGGAATGCATATGCGGTCTGCATATGAAGGAATGTGGTCAACATATGCTTGACTCTTGGTACGCATAAGGATTCCCTCGACTATCCTCTACTGGAATCCATAATGTGGTTCGCATATGAGGAAATTTGGTCCGCATATGCTTGCCTCTTGGTCAACATCAACTTCATTTATGCAACCTTATTTTTTCCTCTCATATGTGGTCTGCATATGAAGGTATGTAGTCGTATGTGACCTTCAGTGGTTAACATATGTCTGGTAGCAAACTGACATTGCTTTGCATGCTCTCATTTGTTTTTGTAATTATTTCTCTTTTTGCACCAAATCCTTGTTTTTCATTGTGCTCCAAGATTAACTGCTCATGAGACATATTATCATTAAAATCTTACACAAATGCATTCGAAAATGAGAAATAATTCATTTCAAAAATATTAACAAGTTGGTATTCCACCAACTTATCAAGCACGATAAAAAAGACATAAAGAAGGTGAGATTGTTTCCTAAATGTTTCATAGTCTTTGTGTTATAAGTGTGACGCACAACCCACCCATAAGGGTGATTCCATGAAATGCAGTTTTGGATATACCCTAGGACACTTGAACCATGGGATCTGATACCATGTTTGTAATGCCTTGAGACTATCCCCGAATGCCACATGACGCTAAGGACCCATAAGTGGTCCCCAAGCACGCCTTTAACATAAGCACATTTTCATACACTTAGACATACACAACAGAAACAATATAAAGCATAAATATTTTACTAAACAACATAAAAAAAAGTCTAAAAAATATCATAAAGTGGCCACAAAGCAGGCAAAAACATGTGGAACTACTAAAGATGACTCTATGTCTAAAAACCTTTATAAAGACTAGGCGAACTTTCAGGACAAATCTCAAGCAAATTTCAACATGAACTAACAAAGTAAAGACCAATAAAGGGAAGAACAACTCCGGTCCCTATCCTGTGAGGACTCGCCAAGTTGTTTAACAACTATTTTCTCTACTGACCTCGCTGCTGGACTAGAAAATTTGTGCCTACATTACATAATAACACACAACCAAAACTGGTCAGTATTATCGAATATACTTGTGTGGGAGCGTATACATAAGATATGATTAATAATATAAGGCTGAAAGGTAAACTTGTGCAATGACCCAATGTTGTGATAAATGAAAGGAAGTTTGAACTTTTGAAGAGAAATCATAATTTGTTGGGCCAATCATTAGTTTTAGCTTAAAAGATCTTAATTATGAGTTGGAAGTTTCTTCTAACTGGAAAAAACTACTCTATGAGATATGTAGAGTCTAGTGTCTCATAAATTCACACCAAAAAAGGTCTAGTGTTTTGACCCCACACTGGAAAAGAAGCCGCTCTAAACAAGCCATGGCTAGAACTAAACATGCAAAGTCTAAGATGCCATGGCTAGAACTAAACATGCAAAGTCTAAGATAAGGATCCTTAACTAGTATAAGAATAATAAACGTGCGCTGGCAACACAGTTTTAGACTGACTATGTTCTTACTGATGGGTTGAGTCAAGCCTTTCGGTGCTAAATAATCCTCCCAAAAGTACATGTGCTCATATTCTTAAAAAGATTCTTAAAAGGGACATATCTAGATGCCCGAAACTTAATCATAATTGAGCCGAAACTCCTTAATTTTTGTCTTACATATCTTGCTTAATATTCATAATTCATGTGATAAGTATGCAGCGAAATCATAGAAGTTTCAACTTTAATTTTAAGGATCTTCTTAGAATAAAAGCATGAAAATTCAAATAAGTCTTGATAGCTAAATTTAAGCATGCTAGTATGTAAAAATCATATAATCATATGAAAATCACGCTAATTAATCATAAAACAAGTAAAACTTGCATAAAATCACGAGACAAAATAAGCATAATTCAAGAACTTTGGGTTTTAACCCTAGATTGAAAAAAATATAAATTCTTATAAAAAGTGAAGTTTTTGTGCATCCGATAGAATCTAAATAGAAGTGGAAAGAAAACTTTTCATTATTTGAAAGTACCAACTAGTTATAAAATATGGCACGCGTGTAAACAAGTTGCTTTACCAACTGAGCTATATCTTTGGTGCTTTTAGTACTTGTGATACATATTTTATCATGTCGATAAATTCTTGTCAAGATAAATATTCCATTTCGTGATTCAACATCAACAATTTTTGATCTCTTTCAGTGTATTCTTTAGATTAGTATTGCTTATAAGTTATATGATATTTATAATCCATCAACAGGATGAGTTTCATTTGATTTTTTTTGGGATGATAAATGACCTACTTAACTCAAAATATGAAAGAAATAAGCATGTCTACAATTTTACCACCCAATAAATTTTGTTCTACTTAATCCCTCTTTCGTGGCAACATATCTTTTCGGCTTAGGAGTGAAAAGCAGGTTTGATTCTCGCTATCCACCCAAAATCCAAAGAAAAAGTAATTCTTTTACTATTTATTATTTAGTTTCATCAATAGTATAGCCCGTTGTGCGAGCCTCCCACTAGGGGCCTGCCATTCCAAAAGTAAAAGAAACTTCATTCCTCTCCTTTCTTTTTTGCTCTCATGTCGCCACACATGGAGGAGGGGGATGAGGACGTAAAAAGAGGGGTCCTATTAACTTGTTTCAACCTGGGAAAATAAGCTATGAGCTTGAAAGTGTGTATACACTTAACAAAGCTACTTTTTCTTTGAAAAGTAAAGAGAGAAAAAAATAATAAATGGGTCCAGCCTTCCTCAGTATCACATAGTAAAAGCCTGCTGAGTCCCAAGGTATGGTATCCCAGAAAGAGGCTGATCCAACTTAAATGAAATAGAAAGGTATTTTCATTTGACACTGCTCCATACTACCCCCCCTCTCCCCACAAAAAAAAAAAAGAAAAAGAAATAATGAGCGCAATCGGAAATGTTTCAAAAAAAAAAGAAGGCATATGACATACAAAGATTTCACACCCTTATTTATTTCTAAAGATAGGGTGTCCTAACCATCCAACCACTATTCCATCCCCGTTGTCGATTGAACCTACTCTAAATGATCTAATTTTTGCCGGACTATTGCCGATGTAATCATAAAAGGCTAATTTTAGACCTGGCTTCTGATAAGCTATGGTATGACTTGGAAGAAAGGTTTCTCTATGTAGGAAAGAAATAACAATTTATTCCTATATATTTTTAGAGTGGAAGGAACTCTCACTGAATCTCTTTACCTGATCCGAAACAAATCCTTAGAAGAATCTTGAGATTTGATCGGGAGCTCTAAACCCTAACTTGAGAGCTTGAACATACTTTCTTGTTTTCTTTTGTCAGAATAGGATTTTGGGCTTAGATACTAGGGATACACTTGCACCAAATGATGTGGATTAGGGGTTTAAAGAGGACTAAATATTCATAATGACCCTGGAAAAAGACGAATTTAAAAGAACACTGGGCAATTCGACAGACAGGTCGACGGTCCGTCGAACTGGACCAGGGACCTGTTGACACTGGTCCCTTTTTCATTCCCCACTAGACGGGTTCCACGCCATTCATGATCGTTGACTGATAATTGTCTGTGGTAACCTTGCAATGAGGACCCCTTCACTGGACAGGTTCCATGATCCGTGGAACCTATCAATGGGCGGTGGGTCCGTCCGTCGGAACCTGTCAGTTTCATATTTTGGTGAATTCTTTCTAACTTATTTTGTTAAGCCCTAAAAATATTTTAGGGTGGTTTTGAGGTGTTACAACATCTTTAAGTAGAGTAGTTGAGAGAAGTTATACAGTGTAATTACATTTTTACTTTTGTTTCATACTTGCAGTTTAGACTCACTGCCCTAATCAATAATGGTAAATGGAGCAGTAATATTGTAGTCCCACAGACTCTTGAGAGGTTACACGGTTTTGAAAATACCACATTTAAATAAAGCTACGCAAATAGTACTCGAATACTCCCAAAAAAGAATGATAATGAATCAATCTATCCATTTGTTATGTCTATAATTGTCATAAAGAGCTGACGTGACATCTCCCTTAGCCCATGCTTTTCAATTTATTTTTTCAGTAATTTGATGTCTAAAAAATCTTTAGAGATTAACTATTTCCTGTTTATGTCATTACATAATTCAGACTGGATTGAATAATATCCAGAAAATTTCTGTTTTCCTAATCCTACACTTACAATATTGATCTTTATTATACATTTTGATGTCTTTATCTTTATAGATGTGTATGTTTAGTCTTTTATATTTGGTAAGAAAATAATATGACGAGTTTTTTTTTTTTAACTAAGAGATTATCATGAATTTATAAATTGAATTATAAAGTTGATTTTAGTTAGGCCACTTAATTGAGATTTTAATGATTGGTTGAATTTGAAATCTTATTTGCTCTTCTGCCCACAAACAATTGAGATATAAGTTGTCGATCGTAGAGTGTGGACTTCTTATTCATAAGAGATACCAATGAAATACAATAATACTAAACTTTTTTATGTGTATTTAATTCTTAATTTACATTTATCTAAGTTTTTTGAATATGTATGCATGAATTTTAGAGTTTAAATTATATGTGTAGATAGTGTAAATGTTTTTTTTTTCTGCGCAGCAATTTGGTCATCAAAAGGATATTATTTACAAGTAATTATAATATTGAAAATAAAATAAGTTACGTATCGCAATAAAATGTAACTTGATAATGTGAAAAATATTTTCACTAACTGATTATTTATATAATTTAATTCTAAAATGTAATTATTTCAAGATATGCATTATATGAGAATTGATATGACACATACGTGTCCAAACCTAATATTATTAAAAGTGAAAAGTTTCAAAGTATAAAGTTGAATTCTCATTTTACCCTTATTACTAAATTAAAATATTATAAAATATTGAATTTTTAAATAATAAATAATAAAAATTTAATTACTTAATTAGGCTTTGCATGGGATGTGAGTTATTATTGGAGTTGAACGGCCAATAATTAAAACATGGACAGTAAAAAGAAGTAAATTGTGTATATTAAAAAAGAGTTGAATTCCGTTACCCTTCATTGTATTCAATGAATTGAAATGTGCATACTAGATGCTAATCATTCAATTTTGTTCCCTACAATTATAACTGATTCTTTTATTTCAACCTTTCCATTTTCTTTCTTCCACTTATAAAAATAGACATAAAATGAGTAACGACTATGCCAAGAATCATTCACAATTGGAAAACTCCTCCTTTTTTTTTTTTTTTTTTTGGATAAAAATAAAAATAAAAATCTTTTCATAAAGTTTTTAGTTGATTGATGAATTTCAAAGATAGAAATGTTACGCCTCATAAAGAAAGTTAGTCAAGAGAAGGAGGCTCAAACAAAGTTGTCGGAGCAAAAAATAAATAAAACTCCTAGTTAGTTACTTTTGTTGAGTGTCCTTTTATGTTTATAGTTGTTCCTTTTCTATAATTATTATCATAAAACTGAATCTGATTATATATTTTAATAGTTCTTTCTTTATTGTTGTAGCCCAAAAAAAAAAAAAAAATTTAATTATGAACATTACTTCTTTACTTCCTCTTTTGTTTAGTTTTAGCAGCAATAAGTTATGAATTATGTAAATATCATGGGATGGATCCATAATCTGAATGTTCCCTTTTATTTTTTTTCTAATTTCTAGAGTTTTCCTCTTTACTTTCGATTATTAGTTAGTCTTAAATCAATACTGATATATATTTTTTATTCTTATCGTGTTAAAGTTTTTATTTTCTGAAGTTAAATGTGAAATTTTATGGAAAAATTCAGCTTTCTTACTAAGTCGACTAACAAATTTTAAAATATGTAAGTTAAATCTAATATTAATGAATTTCAATTTACTTTCTATCATTTATAATAAAATCACCTATCATAAATTAAATATGTTGTTAAGAAAATTAAAGTTTTATTTATTTCAACTTCAATGACATACAAATAGAAGAATACAAGACACGTAGAAGAAGATAAATCATTAAGAACCAAAACTATATTTATATAGGATTTATAACAATGTAATATTTACCTATTGAATTTCATTTTGTAGAATGAAGAAGAGACTTCCAATAATAACTTCAGAAAATTAGATTTATATTTCTGGAAATACACCCGTAACTAGTTAATTTATATAAATATTAAATCAATCAATATTATGTTATTAAAATTTATTTATTTTAATTTAATAATTAAATAGTTAACATAAAGACACAATAGATACAATAAGTTAGGTATTTTAGGTACAATAACTTAACAAATGATATTTAAACCCTTTTAGAATAAGTGAAAATCATTTAAGGTCCTTTCCGCACAATATATATCAGATGAGCTCTTTTATATCTATATCTACTCCTTCTGTCTTTTATTAATTAACAACTTCCTTTTTAATATGCATAAAGAAATTATAAATAAAAAAATATTTTTAAATATTAACTCTCTAAGAAACTTTTTAAGTAAGTATGAATATTTTAAAAAGAATTAATTGTAAGATGAAATAGCAAAAAATTAATTAATATCTTTTGATTTAGTAATATAAAATAATGAGTAACTAATATGAGATAATTATTTTTGGAGGATAAGGCAGCCAATAATAGTCTTCGTTATTAAAAAGGGCATTTGGATTGGACCCAAGTTTGATGCTAGGAATAATACTATTTCCTTATAAATATCATTTGTCCATTGTTTTCCGCTACTTCCTCGGTTAACTTTCAAGTTTTCAATTTGAAAAATAAAATAATGGCAGCTGAGCTGTCGCCGGTACGTCTTGGCATATTAGGCTGTGCAAGCATAGCACGTAAAGTATCACGCGCCATCGCACTTTCTTCAAACGCCACCATCTCCGCCATCGGAAGCCGTACGATTGAAAAAGCGACGGCGTTTGCTAAGGAAAATGGGTATCCGTTAACAACGAAGATTTACGGTAGTTATGAGGCTGTTTTGGATGATCCGGAAGTGGACGCCGTTTACGTTCCTCTTCCGACGAGCCTGCATTTGAAGTGGGCTGTGTTGGCGGCCCAGAAGAAGAAGCACGTTTTGCTTGAAAAGCCCGTTGCGTTAAACGTGAAGGAGCTGGATGTGATACTGGGGGAGTGTGAATCGAATGGGGTGCAGTTTATGGATGCTACTATGTGGATGCATCATCCACGTACTTCTAAGATGAAAGAGTTCCTCTCTGATTCGAACCGTTTTGGACAACTTAGATGGGTAATCTTCTAATTATCGTTGTTTTTATTTGCGTTGATGTTACTCAATTAATAATTAAAGTCATTTTTTATAATTTTAATTTTTCAATTAAAAAAGTCTTGTATTAATTAAGTTATCATGCTAACGGGTTTGGATTATTCGGAATACTATATGTTTTGGTTCGATGATCAATTAAAGAAAATTATATGGAATACGGTACTGTGGGCTAGTACTTTCCGAGGCCTAAGTTGTAGCAAAAAAACATAAGATTAGAGGTCTCAAATTAAATTTTAGGTTATTAAAAGATAAATTAAAAATTTAATTTTTACTAAAAAACTATTTCCAAAATTTGTTTTATTATTCTAAAAATTCGAAGTCCTCACACAAAATATTTTACTTTCTTTTAAAATTTATAAGTAAATATTTATAAGCTTTTTTTAAGGAAAAATATGGCTCTAATTTTTGGATTACGCCTAGTGGTAAAGCTGGCCGTGTGCACCTGGCTCCTATAGCTATTGCTATCCCAAAGAAAAGTAGCCTGTCCTTTTAATTAGGTAGGAAAATAGAAGAATCAGGAAACGGTTGAGGATTTTTGGGGCAATGAGCTGGATTGATTTTGTTGGAGGAGAGACGAAAGATGAGGCTGAAACTTGAAAGAGAGATAATTTTTGGAAGATGTGGTTCACATTTTAGAAATGCCAAAGATAATTTTTGATTCTTTTGTTTTGAATCGGCTAGTAGAGTGGTCCTCACAACCTCCTACTAGTTGTAGTATTGCTTCTGAAGTTTTTTGTTCTTCCATTTCATGACTATCAGGGCAGATTTATAGTAACGAGTATAAATTTTCATATGAAGAAATATAATAAAGATATAAATATTAGCAGCTGATAAGGTATACAAATGGATATTTGGTTCAATGGAAAGAAAATCCTATGGCTGCTAAGATCAGCAAAAAATAAAAAAGTATTTATGCTTTTAAAAGATTTAATATTAAATAAGGAAATATGATATATTTTTTTAAATAGACAAAAGTTGGCCATATAAAATGGAATGGACGAACTACTAAAAACCTTTGTTATTTTTAGCTAAAAAACAAAAGACCTTCTTATTTCACATTTCCCCCCTTATTATTGGAAAAAAAAAATTGCTTTGATTCTTCGAATTACTTTTAGCCGTCAATCATTCATTTCTTATTCGATTTATTATGAATCGATTTATTCTATAATGAACTGACAAGCTTAAAAATCTGAATTCGCCTCTAGTTACTATATGTTATTTTCTTGTACTCGATTATCCTATTATTTTGTTGTTACTGTTCTTGCTTTAATTTTAGTTTATTCTTTTTCTTAACTGCTTTGGACTTTTTGTTTTCTCAAACTTTGCATAAACTCTATCCTTCCTAGTCCTCAAATCTCACTTTTTGAGACTACACTAGATATGTGCTTGTTGTTGTATAGATAAATGTTATTGCGTATAGCATTTTTTTTTATCTGTCGAATGTAAAGGAGACACCTCCATTTATGTGGTATATTGTGTTCAACGTGGACTTGGTTCAGATTTGTAATGAGTAAACTGCCGTCTAATGTACTATACTTTTTGGTTATATGATATCTTAGGCTCAGGAATGGAGAACTTGAGTGATTAAATAAGAATACTAAACACTGAAGTTGAAGTATATAAATGCTAAAACATATTAGAAGGAAGGGAGGGTAAAAAGATTAGCTGTTGTCTAGGAAAAAAAGTAGAATTGATGCAAACAGTTTATCGGAGTTGTTAGAGAACCTAAATGAAGGCTTCTGAGCTTGCTGTCTTTTCCTACCCGACTTCTCTTTACTCTCAATCCAATTTTAGACTCAAAAGACTCTTCCTGTGGGGATCCTTGAAGATGGTCTTTTTTTTTTTGTTAACAGGTACATAGCACTTTTGCTTATCTTGGTAATGCAGAGTTTCTTAAGAATGACATTCGTGTAAAGTCCGATCTTGATGCTCTAGGTGCTTTAGGCGATGCTGGTTGGTACAGTATTCGTGCAATCTTGTGGACTACTGATTATGAATTGCCCAAAACAGTGACAGCTCTGCGTAATCCAGAATTAAATGAAGCTGGAGTTATCTTATCTTGTGGCGCTTCTTTGAGTTGGGAAGACGGAAGGGTAGCAACATTTTACTGTTCGTTTTTAGCCAATATGGCCATGGATATCGTTGCTGGTGGATCTAAAGGACATCTGCGGGTCCATGACTTTGTAATTCCATTTCAAGAAAATGTTGCTCCGTTTTACACGGTGGAAGATTCGAGGTTTGGTGAACTTGCTAGAGCGATTCATCCTGCACCAAGTGAGCAACAAGTCAGGACAGATCTTCCTCAAGAGGCTCTCATGGTAAAGGAGTTCTCTAACCTGGTAGGAAATATCAAAGGGAAAGGTTCTAATCCTGACACGAGGTGGCCAACAATAACTAGAAAGACACAACTTGTGGTGGATGCTGTCAAGGCATCAATTGACAAAGGTTTCGAGCCTGTTGAGGTCATCTATTAGTTGGTATTTAGCCATCTTCCCTGTGAAATCCGAACGCTATGTTGTAGTATCTGAATGTTTTATTCGCTGAATTGACTGTTATATTTCTGAATAAGGTCTTATCCCGACTTCTTCAGCTGTAGACTCAGTTTGTTGACAGTGTCAATATTTTTATGATTGCTCCCCGGATTTCCGGCCCCCCTCCTTTTCACGGGACAGTACAAAGGAATCTGGGACAACTCGAAAGATTCAATTGCGTAACTTACTTGGTAAACGATTCCTTTTTCAGTTTAGCGATCACGGATCGATTCTAGGTGATTTAGTTGTATACCCTATTCTCCGAGTTCACGCGTTGATTTAGCAAATCCACAATCCTCGGATAGCCCTTTAGACTGACGAGTAATACGTATTTATCACTGATGAATTATCAGATGTGGAGAGATTAGTCTTGTGGTGCTTCTTTGAGTTGGAAAAGACCGAAGGGTAGCGACTTTTCAACATCATCGACACCGTTCTATAGATACCCTAGAATTTAGTGCTCTAATACCAATTCATGTAATCAGCATCTGTACACAAGCTGATCCAAACAAACAAATTGGACTATCTGAAAATCATTTATATTTTCAAATCAAATCACGTAACATTACAAATTCCGAAGCCAATATGTCCCTGGTCCATGCATGTAGTTGCTAATGGAAGCAAAGAAGATACGCAGGTCCACAACTTTGCAACTCCTTCCTTGTTATCAAGAATATGTTGCTTGTAATTTTGATTCCATCGCCATGACATCCTTTTCGTTGCTGATTAGTTTTGCATCAAAATGATTAATTAATAAATTATTTTGTATTAGTTAACATCAAACTTATATTTTTCTAAAATAAAGCAGTCAGATGAACATGTTGTAGTGTCATCCTTGTTCTCATACTCCAAGACCAATACCCAATTAAACAATGCAGTAAAAGATCTCGATGTGAGGTATGCAGAAAACAATCTCAATGTGAGGTATGCAGAAAAGAATCTCGATGTGAGGAAGGGCCAATTACCCTTGTCAGGAGTGGTAAGCGGATCGGTTAAAAACGAACAATTTATATTTACAGCTTGTTTGCAACAATCATAACAAGAAATTCACAGAATAGAATATTTCGCAGCACTATCCCACATTAGATATAAAGAGATTGTTTCACGCTCTGTATAAGAAAAAAATTATTCAAAGAAAGGCATAATATAGAATAAATATATAGTACAAAAAACAATAAAAAGTACTAAAAATAAGCCTACCATATAATAAATGCTACAAACAAATCACAATATTAGGATTATCAAAATAAAGTAGCAAACAACACCTATCTACTAACAAAAATACAATCTTACCGAATATTCTTCTACCCTAATAGGAAACCTCCATAACTTTCTATGTAGACCATGTCCTCAATAAGCCGTAAGTATTTCATGTTACGTCGAATCTGTAGCCAATCTCTCACACTTTTACACTGAAACATCAAATTCCCTCCTAATCACATGTAAAAATTAATATTTATAATTGTTTGAATTTATATATTTTAAGTAATTTAAGTTAAAATAGATGTTTGGGATATAATAAAAAAATGTTTATAATTATATCTCAAGTCAAAATGGTAAAGATAAATTAAAAGTTTTAAAGTTAAAATTTTAATTGGAGGTGATAATTGGGTGAATTGGGTTCAATTAAACTGGTTGGGTCGAGACAATAAAAAAAATCAAAATTCAATTCAATTTATATTTGCATGGACCAAAAAGAATTAAATAATGAGTCATAAGCCAATTATTCTATATTTAATAAATTTAAAAAAATAACGACTAAACCCCCACCTTTAATTTTCAATCCAACTTCCAATTCCTTTGTGTTCTTCAACCCTCCTTCCCCCTTTTCTTCTTCCTTTCTTTTACTATTTCATTCATAAGTTCAGCTTTAATTTCTTTTTGAAATAATATGATTGGAAGAAATTATTACAAAACCAAAATTAATTTACCATGAACATGAATTACAAATTTGATGTAGTATATCAAATTCTTGAATAATTTAATCTCTGAAATATTATATTGCTATTTCAGAAGAGGTATTTGGTGAGGATATCCATGATAGCAAATGGAAGATGAAAGTGAAAGAGAAAGATGATGGAACTATGGTGAAAAAATAGCAACTTCGGCTTTGTTCATTGTGGAAGATAGATCTCCAAGTGCCAACGAAAATATGAACAATCTATTATTGTTATAAAATAAAATATAATATCAAATTAAATTAAATAAATTTTAAAAATAAAAAATTACTATAAGAAAGAAAGTTTTAAAAAAGAAAAGTGCTAAAAAGAAGTATATGTCAAACGGAAAAAATAGAAAGTTTTTATTCTTATATTAAAAATTATAATCTAAAGAAAATAACATATTTATAAATAATTAATTATGCACTCATCTTACACAATGAAGCCACGTGACAATATGAAAATTTGCACCAAATGAATCAACATAGTGAGCTCAATAACATAAACATCATAGGTTATTTGGCAACTTAGCCTTATTTCACTTTTATTAAGATATATGGTTATCTATATAACATTCTACAATACTCCCCTTGGATATCCACGTGGGAAGAAAATCTATACATGATTATCCACAATATTGCATTGTTTGTTGCCTTATTAAAAACCTTACCAGAAAAATTCAGTGGGATAAAAACCTTAGTTAAGAGAAAAAGAGCACAACACGTATTCTTACTCCCACTAATTAAAACTAGGATTCAAACTATTAAATCTTCGAATCTCAATCTTATGCACCATCCTCTCCAGAGTTGAGATTAGTAAAGACTTAGTAAATATATCTGCTGAATTATCGCTTGAACGAATTTGTTGCACATTGATATCACCATTCTTCTGTAGATCATGAGTGAAGAACAACCATGGAGCCGAACTAACGGTCTCAGCCAGTCATAAATGACTTGGAACAGCTACTGAAGCACTCTAGGATGCAAAATATTGCATAAATGACCATTAGAATCATTACAGGTACATATATCGAATGAAGGTGCTAGGGAAGAAGTTGACAGTATTTTACAAGTATGTACTTCAAGATCACAAGGCAAAAAGAGAAATAGAGGAGAATGTTGTTGCTAAGGACATGGTTGATGTTCTGTTGCACCTTGTCAATGACTTAAATCTTGAAATCAAGCTTACTACTGATAGACTGATGGAATTAATACAAGTAAGTCTATTTATTTTTTTCTAAAACTAGAATAATATTTCATGACAATATCAAACAAGATAGACCATTTTCTTATATTTGTTGCTAATACTTCTTTTTTTTTTGCTATCAATACCAGGAGCTGCTAACTGGTGGTGCAGATTCTTCCACAACAACAATAGAAGGGACATTTTAAGAATTATTGAGGACACCAAACATCATTGAGAAGGCATATCAAGAACTTGACCGAGCATTGGAAAAGAATGATGGGTAGAAGAAGAGGACTTTTCTCAACTACCTTACATAAAAGCCATAAAGAAAGAAACATTTGGACTGCACCCTTTATCTGCATTGCTTCCTCTCCATTACGCCATTGAGGACTACAATGTTGCCGATTATGACATGCCAAAAGGGACAACTGTTTAAGTTAACGCATGGTCTATAGGAAGAAATCCAAAGTATTGGGATAGGCCAGAGGAGTTCATTCTAGAAAGGTTGGTAGAAAATAACATAGACACGAAAGGGCAAAACTTCACACTGTGGCCATTTGGTTCTGGAAGGAGGATGTGTATAGCCTTGGTATTTGGTATTAAGATTATTCAGACAACAATGACTAACTTGTTGTATGGATTCAATTGGAGATTAGCAGGAGATATGAAGCCTGAAGATACAAGCATGGAGGAGATATATGGAATGCCTACACACCCAAATAAGCCGATATTTATAATCATGGAACCAAGACTTCCCCTCTATCTTTATTAGTACTTTAATTTGTTCTGTTCTTATCATTCTTGTTTCAGAAATTCTAAAAATTGCAGTTGTTAAAAGTGTTTTGCTTTCAGTCCTTGTTCTATCCTACCAATATCTATTGCATCTAGAGGAGTAATTTTTTTTTTTTTTATTAAAAAGTCACAGATAATTATGATCAAATATCCTAGTTTTACACGTGTATTACTGGACAATTGAAAAAAATAATAATTATCAAATTAATATACAATTCTGATTTATTATAGGCAAATATAGGCTTTTTCATTTCAGTTAATATTAGGTAGCAAATTTAACTACGCCACAGAAAATTTGGACCACTTGCAACCCAAATTAAAATCCAAATCCATCAAATCAAAATGTTTACAACGTGCTAGATTTTGACTGCTTTCATATGATTCACTAACAGCTTCTCTTCTTGTTATTATTTTTCCCTATAAAAACCAGTGTAGACTTTGCCATTTTTCTCATTATAAAAATATTTCATTCTTAATTAACTAATTATTCGCAGTGATGGCAAATTCGGATGGAGGCTTTATTGATGTCCCAGAAGGATCCGTAAACAACAACAAGTACCAAGATCTTGCTCGTTTTGCTGTCCAGGATTATAATCAGAAAAATGTTAGTTTGTTGACTTAATTTTCTGGCCTTATTATTCACTAACAGCTTCTCTTCTTGTTATTATTCAAATTATTATTATCGTATTGTGTTTTCTATATCACTTTATTAGCATGTTTATGGAGAGTTACTTGTTGTTGTAGGTAAGGAACGAAGGTAGAATAGGACTTAGTAAATTTTGATGAATCCAATAGCTTTGATTTGAACCTATAAATCAAATGGTTAGTCATAAATTTGGGGACAAAAAAAGTGATTCACAAATAATTTTGTACTACTTTCCATGTTAGCTTCAACCCTAAATGCATTGTTACAAAGTAGATTAGTTGACTAAATATTTATGGCTTATAATTCTTTCTTTTGAACATATATATATATATATATATATACTTTGTATTTCAGAATGCTCATTTGGAGTTTGTAAGGAACGTGAGTGTGAAGGAACAGGCGGTTTCTGGATTTATGTATTACATAAAACTTGAGGCAATTGATGGTGGAAAGAAGAAAATATATGAGACAAAGATTTGGGTGAAGGAATGGGAGCACTTTAAGGAAGTTCAAGAATTCAAACTTGTTGGTGATGCCCCAGCAGAAAGCTAATCAATTATTGCTTGCCATACGAAATTACTCTTGTGTTATTGATAAATAAAGCCGTTTCTATGTGTAATAAGTACTTGGATGTTTTATTCTAAAGTGCAAAGGTTTTAAGATAATGGACATCATGTTCCATATTTATATGATATTGAGTTGTTTAGAATGTGTTTTTTTACACCATATGCTAACATAACGTTTACCCGTTTTACATAAATGATTAAGTACTACTTCAATATATATTTAAACTACATGCAGTTATTCCTATATATTTCAAATCGCAGGGACAACACTCAATAATAGTCCGAGGAATTCTCTTCACAAGTAGGCTTGGCCACAAAGCTTACTAGATTTCAAACGCTTGAAACATGCATGAAGTGATTCTCAGGGGTCGGGTGGGAATGGCGAGGTGGGTGTTCAGTTTTCATTTCGATATTTTCAAAATCTGATTTCGGTAAATCAATAATTGGTGATGCAAAGTAGACATTGGTGGAGTTTTCCTGCCCTGAGGATAGCCTTGTCACGTCCCTAGATATCCCTACAAATGATTGACATCCGCTAACACCACCTGTTGGCGAACCAAAATTTTCATATACTTTACCACATCAGTAAGCACTAAAAGAAAATATACACAACTCCCAACACATTTATAGCAATTGTTAAATGGAGTAAATAATCCAATAAAAAATCAAAATCAATCTATTAATTCAACAACCTCTCGAGAACTAATTCTCTGGCCTAAATCCCACACTAGTATCATGGATCATCTGGCAGAGTTACATGAGTTCAATTGTCGGGCATGCAAACCCAAGTAAAGAAAGAAAATATACTAAGAAAAACAAATAAAGATGAAATAATAGCCTTCACAAACAATGCGGCGGCTCACCTCGGCAACCAAAATCTTCGCAACGAACTCTTCAACCTCTCGTCTCACCCTCCGCAATAGTACCTGCATAGACACACAAATAAGGACTGAGCTAGACGTAAATATAACTCAATAAGGTCCTTCACTCGCTACTTTCGATACCCCTGGTACAAGTGTTAAAAAATATATATGCATACCACCAAATATAGTTACTTTAAGCTCGGGAACTTACATCACATTAGAACACCAACAAGTTCCACACAATTGTTTGTCAATAAGCCATATAACTCTACACAATTTACATCAACAAAAGACTTGTAACAAAATACAGCTAAAGCAATTAACAAAACGTCACAAGTTTCGGGCAGCATACACAATGTTAGGGGAAGCATACACAATATCCCAGTAAAATCATGAATCATACCCAATGCTTAGAAAAACATACACAATGTCTCATCCTCGTGGCACAGAACCATATCACATCAGAAAATAATATATAAAGGGAATTTTAATGTATTTGAAAATAATCCTTATATATTTTATCAAATATAATAATTATTTTATCAAATTAATATCAACTGTTCTATCATGTGTTCTATCATCTACAATTCTGATTTATTATAGGCAAAGATAGTCTTTTTCATTTTAGTTAATATTAGGTAGAAAATTTAACTATTCCACGGAAAATTTGGACTACTTGCAAGTAGCAACCCAAATTAAAATCCAAATCCATCAAATCAAAATGTTTACAACGTGAAAATGCAAATCCATCAAATAAAAATGTTTACAACGTGTGACTGCTTTCATATTATTCACTAACAGCTTCTCTTCTTGTTATTATTTTTCCCTATAAAAACCAGTGTAGACTTTGCCATTTTTCTCATTATAAAAATATTTCATTCTTAATTAACTAATTATTCGCAGTGATGGCAAATTCGGATGGAGGCTTTATTGATGTCCCAGAAGGATCCGTAAACAACAACAAGTACCAAGATCTTGCTCGTTTTGCTGTCCAGGATTATAATCAGAAAAATGTTAGTTTGTTGACTTAATTTTCTGGCCTTATTATTCACTAACAGCTTCTCTTCTTGTTATTATTCAAATTATTATTATCGTATTGTGTTTTCTATATCACTTTATTAGCATGTTTATGGAGAGTTACTTGTTGTTGTAGGTAAGGAACGAAGGTAGAATAGGACTTAGTAAATTTTGATGAATCCAATAGCTTTGATTTGAACCTATAAATCAAATGGTTAGTCATAAATTTGGGGACAAAAAAAGTGATTCACAAATAATTTTGTACTACTTTCCATGTTAGCTTCAACCCTAAATGCATTGTTACAAAGTAGATTAGTTGACTAAATATTTATGGCTTATAATTCTTTCTTTTGAACATATATATATATATATATATATACTTTGTATTTCAGAATGCTCATTTGGAGTTTGTAAGGAACGTGAGTGTGAAGGAACAGGCGGTTTCTGGATTTATGTATTACATAAAACTTGAGGCAATTGATGGTGGAAAGAAGAAAATATATGAGACAAAGATTTGGGTGAAGGAATGGGAGCACTTTAAGGAAGTTCAAGAATTCAAACTTGTTGGTGATGCCCCAGCAGAAAGCTAATCAATTATTGCTTGCCATACGAAATTACTCTTGTGTTATTGATAAATAAAGCCGTTTCTATGTGTAATAAGTACTTGGATGTTTTATTCTAAAGTGCAAAGGTTTTAAGATAATGGACATCATGTTCCATATTTATATGATATTGAGTTGTTTAGAATGTGTTTTTTTACACCATATGCTAACATAACGTTTACCCGTTTTACATAAATGATTAAGTACTACTTCAATATATATTTAAACTACATGCAGTTATTCCTATATATTTCAAATCGCAGGGACAACACTCAATAATAGTCCGAGGAATTCTCTTCACAAGTAGGCTTGGCCACAAAGCTTACTAGATTTCAAACGCTTGAAACATGCATGAAGTGATTCTCAGGGGTCGGGTGGGAATGGCGAGGTGGGTGTTCAGTTTTCATTTCGATATTTTCAAAATCTGATTTCGGTAAATCAATAATTGGTGATGCAAAGTAGACATTGGTGGAGTTTTCCTGCCCTGAGGATAGCCTTGTCACGTCCCTAGATATCCCTACAAATGATTGACATCCGCTAACACCACCTGTTGGCGAACCAAAATTTTCATATACTTTACCACATCAGTAAGCACTAAAAGAAAATATACACAACTCCCAACACATTTATAGCAATTGTTAAATGGAGTAAATAATCCAATAAAAAATCAAAATCAATCTATTAATTCAACAACCTCTCGAGAACTAATTCTCTGGCCTAAATCCCACACTAGTATCATGGACCATCTGTCAGAGTTAATGAGTTCAATTGTCGGGCATGCAAACCCAAGTAAAGAAGGAAAATATACTACGAAAAACAAATAAAGCTGAAATAATAGCCTTCACAAACAATACGGCGACTCACCTCAGCAACCAAAATCTACGCAACGAACTCTTCAACCTCTAGTCTCACCCTCCGTAACAGTACCTATATAGACACACAAATAAGGGCTGAGCTAGACGTAAATATAACCCAGTAAGGTCCTTCACTCGATACTGTAGATACCCCTGGTACAAGTGTTAGAAAATGTATACACATACCACCAAATATAGTTACTTTAAGCCCGGGAACTTACATCACATTAGAACACCAACAAGTCCCACACAATTGTTTGTTAATAAGCCAGATAACTCTACACAATTTACATCAATAAAAGACTTGTAATAAAATACAGCTAAAGCAATCAACAAACATCACATGTTTCGGGCAGCATACGCAATGGTCAAATATATCAAGGAGCATACACAATACTCGAAAAAGCATACACAATGCTAGGGAAAGCATACACTATATCCCAGTAAAATCATGAATCAGGCCCAATGCTTAGAAAAACATACACAATGTCTCATCCTCGTGGCACAGAACCATATCAAATCAGAAAATAATCTATAAAGGGAATTTTAATGTATTTGAAAATAATATATTTTCGGGTGGACTCAAGATCTCCAAGTCTGCCAAACACGCACTCGTCCGAAAATATGAACCGTGCAAACAAAAACATTTTTATTTAAAATAAATATGAAAAGCAAGCATCTAAAGCTTAAAGTCTTACTTATCTCACACACAAGTTCTCCAACCTTGCAATGGGTAGAGCACCAACTAAACAACCCCAAATGGCTTCAATCTCTAAATAATATTAATTAACGACATCAATTATACTAGTTGGAGACAAGTCTCAATATCCCTAACTTCTATATTTAAAGTTAAACCCTGATATCATACACCTTAAATCATGAATCATATGTAATAATATATTCCACCAATCACTGTCCAAGTAATCCAATTATGTACCTATATTTCGACGTGCAAAACGACACTTCTAGCAACTATGTTTAGATTCTGAAACAGTAGCTTGCAATATGCTAATGTGTAATGACCCTCTAGGTCATTTATGAGAAATA
>JBDJHY010000087.1:15654761-15669480 GCA_039654485.1 Withania somnifera
CTCATGACACCAGCCATCAGCTATTATCAGAACAAGCTGCTCCAGCGGATTGTGTCCAGATGGTAGCCGGGCATTAGCAGCTGCGGCATCAAGCATGTCATTCAAGTACTTTAAGAGATCAACCATGGGTTCCTCAGCTATTGTGTTTTCTTGCTTAAAATTCAAACTAGAGACCATCTGTATATAAGGAAAAGAAAACATCAAGAATATATCAATTAACTTCCATTCCAAACCAAAAACTGGGACAGATTGGCAGAAGCATATATGAGTAAATATAGGCGAACCTTAATACCAGCCTCTCCAGTGAATGACTGATCAAAATCGTGCAATATGCGAATGTTCCCCTTCTTACCAAAGCTTACAACTGACAGCTTTCCTATTTCTAACTGAGACATTGCACGGCAAACAGTCACCAATGCTTCAATGGCCAAACTTCCACAACCACTCTCAGACATGCTGCGGGAATCGTCAACAGCAATTACCACTTGGTAGTTCCGTTTGTTAGGCCGAGTTCTCCTTAGCCATATCTTATCTTTACGGTAATGACTTGCTATATATGGAATTACCTGGCAATAGATATTACAATATTAGAGGATTATTCTCTCCAACAAAAAGGAAATATGAGTCGCTGAAGATTACCTTCTTCATTTTAATTCTTTTTCCTGTCTTGTAATCTCCCTGGAGCTTGCTAGCTAAAGTCGGTTCCATCACCAAACGCAACTGTTCAGCCAACTCCTGAGACAACCTCGCAGTTCGAAGTTCATAATTTTTCCAGAGAGTTGCAGCATTCTCTCTCACCTCACTGGATACCTCCTCAAGGTTACGGGCCTTGCCCAGGTCGTCATCATCTACAGAGAGCTCACTAAGCCGATTTATGTCCTCAGACAAAAAGGTCCTCTTCACTGAGACCAAACTTTGGGACAAATTAGGGACAGTGATACTATCTCTAGTAGCAGCTTCAGATGGTGATTCCTGTTGCGCATCAGTGTTCATTATCTCCGATCCCTTACCCTTATCATTACTGACACTTAAAGCAGAATTACAGATAGCATGTGCTTCAGACAGCTGCCTCTCAATATCCATTTCAGAAGTGTCATCTTTTCCTTCCGTAATTGCAGTTTCTCTTTCAAGATCGTTTCCATGTACATTTTTGTCTACTTGATCAGCAGTAGCTGGCCCAAGAGCTTGAGCTGTTCCCTTTTCAAATTCAGCAGTATATGAATATTCATTTGCATTTTCAGCAGCCACATCATCTGGAGCTTCGCTCTCCCGGATGTCAAGTGAGACTTTGACTCTATCTTTCCAACCCTCAAGGGCATCACCCACACTACGACAAGGGTTCGGCTGAATCCTTTGATGTGATGAATCAGCCGGAGGTAAAGGATTTTCAGGTTGATCACTACCCAGCTTTTGTCCATTTGAAGAATCAGAAGCCATAATTTCAACCATAGAGGCGTCCGGGGAACCTCTCATGGGAGCAAGGTCATGTTGAAGCCCACCAACATCAGAACCTTTCGCTTCAGGAGCTACATCTTTTAAATTTGCTTGATTATATTCACCTCTTGGCTCAGACGCAGACACAGCAGTTGGGACTTTATCATCGACAAATTGAGAAGTGTCCGACTGCACCAACTCTCTATTTTGTGGAGTTGGTTCCTTTTTTGTGTCACTTGCATGATCACCTTCTTCACCGCCTCCTCCAGAACTTTCATCCAAATGCTCAGGGTCCACCTCATCAAAAGTTGCATCTGAATCAGCTTTTTCATCCCCCTCATTATTTTCATCAGCAAGGTTGCCTTTCTGGTCCAAATCATCTTCCACCATCGGTTCAGCACTCTCGGGTTCATCCATATTACAATCATCTTCAGGACCGTTATCATGTTCATCAAGCTTCAATCCAGTAGGGTCTGCATATGCATCCTCTTTGTCCATATTTATGTCTTCCATCCCTTCACAAGTTTCATCATTTCCATTTTCATCAGATTGCTCCTCTGATTTGTCAAGATCCAGTCCTCCAGCATCATCAGCATCATCTTTTGCTCGAAGCTCTCTGTCGATACCATTGTCTCTTACTGATGGTCCACTCTCGTATTTTTCATCCATGGTACTAGGATTATCCTCACCTTTGTCCCATAGTTTCTCATCAACTGCTTCACCCTGATTACCATTTTCCCCCATAGCAGATTCCAGTTCTTCATTTTCTTCATTGCCGCCTTCATCATCTGCAGAATCCTCACTTACACTAAAGGTATCAGCATCAAAATCTTGGTCCATCTCAATTCCTTTGTCAGTTTTACTTGGAGCGTCACCCAAAGTGTTCTCTTCATCTCTCTACAAAAGCAGAACCGAGAAGGTGTGAGCCATACCATTACGCTTATTGTTAAATAAATGAGAAACAGATTGGACGAGAAGGGAGAAAGGTGAAAACAAAAGATAACTGGTATGCTTGTCATATCTTACATCAGCGGATGTGCCAGCGAGTTGATCTTCATCATTTATCTGATTGCTGACATCGTTCATTCCACTACCCTCACCCATACCTGTACCACTTTGATCTTGAATTAGATCTTGGTTAGCATCATCTGTGTCCTCTTCTTTTGTACCAAAACCTTTGGCAAATAGAGAAGCAAAAATGTTCGCCAGCACATAGGTCATCACAGATAGCTGTCAAAATCATCGAGAAAAGTTTACAAATAATGATTTGCAAAACCAAGCAGCTACAGAGACAAAGCTAGGCGTGGAGATACACTCATCGCTACTGTCTTCTAGTCCAGCAAGTGTCAGAACCAGATTTCTGAACTGATTTTGCTATTAAACTAGTCCAGAACTGCTTAATTAGATCTCTCTCTGTGTGTTGATCTTGATAATTAAATTCAATCCCACTTGGTCCAACTCAGCTAAGCTACTCTGACATAACAGAGGAACTCCCAATTTCAGAATGTCCTTTTTGCTCCGACTTACATACTAACAAAGGAACTCCCCATCTCATACCTTCTTGTCTCTTTTATATTCTAGGATCTATTTCTCAGTTCAAGTTCACTAGGTGATTTCTTTCTATTTCTTCTGACCTTGATAGACAAAATTACCTGGTACCTATTCTAGTCTTACTGTTTTTCTTATTGCTTTTGTAAGTATCCACTACTCACGAGAATTTCTTGAAGAAAAAAGAGAAGTGCATATCCTCAGATTGCTGCAGTTCAATGAACACCTTTTTTTTGACGGCATCTAATCTAACGTCAACATTGATTGAACATCTAGGATCCTACGTGAACGGGTCAATCACCAAGTTGAAATTCAACCAGGCTGAAATTACACAAATTTTTCCTTTTTTTTTTGAAGTGGGGTAAAATACTTACTCTAGTAAAAGAAGATTTTTGAATTGGTTGGAAGAAGCAGCCCATATATAGAACATTAGAAGCAAGAATATAAGTACAAATTAAGCAGATAATCAATAATCAGGAGTCTATGCAAGGAACAATTATACTCCTACGCATGACAAGAAAACCATGCAGAAGAGTGAAGACCATCACGTAAGGCAATGATAATATCCTAGAACGAATATATAATTTTTTAGGAGGGAGCTAATGGAGGAAAATTGATAGGAAGAAGCATATCATACATTGACCTTACAAATCACATATAACTGGAAGCAGGATAGGGCAATCAAGAAAAACTAACCATTCTATGCATGATTAGAAAATCATGCAGAAGACCATCGCCTAAGGCAATGATCACATCCAACAGCGAATATAGACTTTCTACATGTGCTCTGACATCCGAATAAGAATTCACATTTCCTGCCCTGTAATGGTTCAATAACTCTCCCTGTATAGAAATGAGAAAAAATCAGAATTGAAATCTGGTGTTTATACCTGTCAGATTTAATGAATAAGATCATATGTTCTGTTTTTGTGTGTGTGAAATGGTAAAGGCCAATGAATAAGATCATATATTGGTTACTAGGCTAATGAATAAGATCATATATTACTTACTCCAAGATGAATCGTATTCACTAATTGATCACTAAGGTCTGATTGTAGATGCCTTATTGCTGAGTCGAGAAGAATTTTCCATCCATTGATATTCACACAATCAGGAGCATGACCATTCTTCACGGGCACAAGACCATTCAAAGTGTCTATGATAGCTCTATATGTTCTCTCCAAAGCGTCGTAAAATTCAGCTTTAAGTGCAGTGATATCTCCTGTAAAATGGATGGACTCTTGGGCCCTCTCTTCAGATGTATTCCTTGTTTGAAATTGATTATGTATGAAGTTTCTCTGAAATGGTTAAAGGATCAGATTATTGGATAGCGTTTGGTAACAAATAATCTATGCAACTTTAATCAAAATATCACAACTGAATTTGATGACTTTAATATCAGTTTAAAGTTCTCCAACTATTTAGAAGTTACTGCCAATAAAGCAATAGAGCATTGTAAACCTTGTTAAATATCTCCTCAAAGTTTCCAAGCAGGATATCCTTAATAGTTGCTCCAACTCCATCTTGACTATGGAAAGCACGAAAGTCAACCTCAAATTCGTTGACTAAATCAAAATTCTTATGTACCAACTGCTCCATGTCCTTCGTGATGGCAATAGGATGCAATGGAGTTTCTTCTGTTCTTCTAACTCCATGAAAGCCAATAAGAAGACCGTCCAACAAATCCTGCCATAAATTCCCATAACTAGTTAGTGCAACTGACAGTTTAAATAGCATGTACAAGTGCAAGAAGAACTAGGATAAAAGGAAATCTGTTTGAGGAAAGGACAAATGGAAAAGTACGTAAACCTTAGATTCCTGAATGATGGGCAAATGTTTTCCAATGAAAAAGCGAATCTGCGTTACGCTGTCTTTAACACTTCGGCAAGTATTCAAATGGCAATCTTCAACAGTTTGTACAAACAAGTGCTCTTCATACAACAAGCCATACAAGTTATCAAAGAGTTGCTGCAAAATTTGAATTGAACTTTTAATTATCCATCAAAATGAGGAGAGAGAGAGAGAGGAAACTTGAACTCAGATAAAGAAGTTAGCCAACCTTTTGTTGCCAAAGACACTTGAATATGCTGTATTGGTTTATTGCGAACGACTGATCATGTGCCGCATTTGTGAAAGGGATATTACCAGAAGATAAGCTTGCCAAAGGCAATAACAAATCTTTCAAACATTTGAGTCGTTTAGAAAAAGCATATGCGACCTCCCGTTGCTCTTGTTGAATGCTAGTGAGGTGGTCAATGTAAGATCCTGACTTGTTAACCTGCATTACAAGAAAGTGAGGTTATAACCAAGAACGAGGTACAAACTAAAATAAAAACAACCCAAAGCAAACAAATAACTGAACGAGCATGTAAAACAAATATAAAGATAGAACCAACCCAGTAAATGGGGTTTGTCAATCAATATATCAACTATGGCTCAGCCCAAATTAGTTGAAAATGGCTTTATGAATACTCTGCATCCATTACTCTATTTAGGTGCTTCAGTAGTCAGGATAAATAGATTATTTTGTATGTTATATTGGCCATCAACCTATCACAACCCCTCTCAATTCGTTCATTATTTTCCTAGAAAGTATTAAATTTAATCAACCAAGATAGGTAAAATTGATATGATAATTTCATTTTTTAGTAACATCAGTTAATGTATGTTACCTGCTCAAGAGTAAAATCCTTATGGAAAGTCAGGCAGATTTGCTGCAAAACATGAACCGAGTTGATGCTCTTAAAATAGTACAGGTTAGACGTTTTCCATTTGGTTTCCAAGCTCTCATCTTGTGAACTTTGGAGCTGTCCGCGACTAATTTCAGATTCTTTAGAGGCCGGTGCACATTGTGTTAGCAGTAGATGTTGAACATCATAAGATGGCTGGAGAAACCAACTCATTAATATATTGACTCTCCATTGCTCCTGTACACAATAAAAAGGACATCTTAACAAAAGCTAAAAGAGATCAAAAGCTGGATTTGATAAATTAGAAAAAACAAAATTCAGCCGAAATGAATACTTGGATGAAGAAATGATGGCAGGCAGGAACATATTATCAGAAGACCATGGACTAAATTATATAAAATACCTCCATTAAAAAGGCTCTGTGCTTTGAAAGACCACAGCTATCCAAGAGCTTCAGAAAATCTGAGAATACCCTTCTCTTCCCCATTTTCTTGCTTGCATCCGCCCAAACATCAACACAATCTATAGCAGTACCACATACTTCCTCAATTGTTTGCCTGAGTTGCTTCCACTCATTGAGATATAACAGGCATGAAGTCTTAAAATCCTGACCATCCTTGATGACACTTGCAACCCCTGATTGAATTTGAAGTATGCAACTTTCAGAATCTTCAACAGTAGGAAATACGCACTTATATGTTGCCTGAACCAACACACTCAGAAGAAAAGAAGAGAATAAACCTTCTATGACCCGATACAGATCAGTATCTCTTGATACGTCGAGGTGCAAAGCTTGTACAGCATTCTCTACTTTCTTCCACCAATCAGAAAACCACGAAGGGCTGTGGTCGAAAAGCAGGAAGGTTAATAAGATTTCAAGGAAACTAATAAAAAAACATCAACATGGAGGCAAGATCACCAGTCCACTTCTGACTGCTTCTGATCTAGGACAATATTTAGAAGAGTTCTGCTCCTTTCAAAAGGATCCAAGAGAGTAGGTTCATCAGCACTTTGCGGATTTATCCCACTTCGTTTTGTTTCTTGGTTGATAAAAAGCATAACAGGTTGCTGCAGCAGGTCCTACATAAATAAATCAAAATATATGAGAAAAGATAGAAGTAATATTTATATAAGAGAAACTGTTTCAATTGGCAAAGCATGCAACAGATATAGATTTATAATGTAGAGAAAATTTGAATTGACAATTGTATTCCATGTTCACAAGATCAAATATAAAATACAAATAAATACCAAAGTTTGGATATATCAAAGCATAGCAGAACACTGACATCATAATCTACCCAAAAGTAGATTGTAAAGAGCAAGATGGCAGAGTACAAAGTCAGAATAATGGGTGCTTCGTTGAATGCACAAGTAAAAAAGTACGAAACAGAGGCAATTAGAGCAAACAGAATACCTGAGCTAACCACTAAATTTTCCAGATGCACAAGGAAATTAACAGCCAAAGCTACCTAAACTCAATCCAGAAGGACACGGAAAACATAGGATTCGCTTATTCCAGACCCAATAGCGCAGCAACATATGGAGTGATGAAATCAACTTCAAGATGAGTCAATAAAAAATAGCATGACTCACAGTGTATTTCTGCATGATCTTTCTGAGCTTCTGCCTGGTTCTCCTGGAGCTTTCTATGCTCAAGTAATCTTCAAAGCGCTCCCATCTGCATAGCTTAACAAGCTCATTTACCTCTTCCTCAATTTTCTTTCGATTAGTTCCAATGTGCTCCAAAATCCTTGCCCAAAAAACAGATAAGAAAAGAAAATTCAGAAAAAACAAGAAACATCATTTTAAACAAACACAATGGAAAAGAGCTTGAAGTGTATTATCAACTTCTCTATGGGGAAGTAGAGAGCTCACATTGGCAAGAATTGAGCATAGAAGCCGAAGAAGTTGTAGAGGATTTTAACACTTTCCTCCTGACAAAGGCTGCATAGTTTTTCACCAATCAGCATTTTTTTTAAAAACAATTCTTTATAGACACAGAAGTACGCAGTTCTTGCATGATGACCATGTTTCATTGTGCCATATATTGTCTTGACATTACAAAATATAAGCACATCCAAATACATAAAAGGAATTTTTTTCTCTCTACCTCGAATAGGTTCCATTCCTTAAACCAGCACTAATATGCCCATGAAAAGCAACCAGGAGCTGAAGGCGCTTCTTAAACTCACCGATGCTGGACATCTCAATGAACTCCTTCAGGCTGAATGTTTGACAAGCATTAGCAATGAAAATGCATTAAATGTGAGAGAAAACCAAGAGTGTACGTGCCTTGTAATTGTAGATAGGTTGTATTCATCAATATCAGCACACTGCCTACGTCGAAGAACCGAATATAGTGGCAACCACAACTGCAGTTTGGGGATAAAATCAACATATGATCCAATAAAAAAGTAATCTAACAACATAAACTGCAAATTCTGCAATTCAGTAGCTTCCACGAGACGATGCAACTGTAGAAGAAAAATAAATGTGCAGATAGATCCAACAAGATGTCTACTACAGATGAGTAAACCTTATTTGCTTATAAGCACTGTGATATGCTTTGAGCTAATGGTTAGATCAAACTCAAATATGTTTAAGACATCAAATAACTTAACAAGAAGTTTTCTTTCTGATAACACCGACACAACACAGAGAAAAGAAAATCGAGAGTCCCTCTTTCAGTTGGTGAGGGGAGTGGTGATTGTCATCTAGTGTCCCACTTAAGCCTTTCGGAAGGTGCAATAGAACTTACCATCACATTTTTCAAAGGAATCTAGCAGATAATAGTCACAGAGATTAAAACAAGTCTCAAAGAATTCCATTGATAACTTGGGTCGTATGTCTGATTGACTGTTACATCACCCATCCAAGGAAAAAGTATTGACTACTTCACCCTAATATTAAGCCTTATGGTAGAATTCAAATTCCGGAGTGTCCACAACCTTTCAATATCATTACCTATAAGTCCATGCCGATTCTCCCAGGTTAGAAAATTAGCACATAAAATTATTTTCATCAGATGCGCATACAGAAGTTATGGCATCATACTGTAGAAGTGACTAGTTTCTGTAATATTTCTTTGTTAGCCTGACAGACCAGAGTTAAAAACAATAGATTGTGGGTCACCAGATCTCATGATTGCCGTAAGATATAGCTTTTGATTTGATCTGCATAACATAATTTACTCTGGACTCACAGGTCACATCGTTATTATGAGAGACTGCATAACTGTGACACCAAAAATCATGAGGACACAAGTACTCTGAAGTCTTTCAGAAAGAGAGCCGCTAGAGACAGCAAAAAGCATGCATGCTTGGAGGTTAGTTCAGTAAAATAAGGCAGAAATTGAAAAAGAAGTTACCTTCCCCGCATTCTTCTCAAACTGATCTTCAACTTCATCAAGCAGAGCAGGACAGGATTCAAACTCCAACTTATACCATGAGGACACCAGCGCAAATATGGGGTCCAAATAATCTATTAGAACAGACATTTTTAGAAGGCAGAAAAGATGACAGAGAGGGATAAAGCTAGATGACAGAGAGGGATAAAGCTAACGTACGATTTAACATTATCAGACATTTATCCAAAAAAAATATGAATTACCAGACAATGGAAATTTTGCTACAGTTTCCTGTAACATCCGAACTCTACTAAGCAGAAACTCTAAGCTGGAGAGCGCCTTCAAAGAAAGGAAAGACAGAAACAATGAGCATTTGACCAACAATTCACAAGACATCATTAGCATGCATGTAATAGATAACCAGAATGACACCAGCTCCCAATCCCCAAAAAGGAGAAGAGAATAAAGGCGGTGAAGAGAGAGAGAGAGATTAGAGTATATCAATTTTTCCTCCAGCCTAATATGAAAAATAACCAGAATGACACCACCTCCCAATCCCCAAAAAGGAGAAGAGAATAAAGGGGGTGAAGAGAGAGAGTATATATCAATTTTTCCTCCAGCCTAATATGAAACACGATTCTCTAAAACAAAACAAAAAAGATGGAACAATACACTACCTTAGCCAATGGGGTGCTAAGAGGAATAGCCAAGATCATTTCAATTATATCCAAGATTCTCTGAAGAGCGTATTCATCCCTTTCTTCCAAAAGTACAGTAATTCGCTGTTTAAGAGATGCTAATGGATCCACCATTTTAGCCAACATAGAGAAATTTGGTCCCTAATACATCATTCAGAAGAAGTTTTTGAAATGACAAAAGGAGGGGAAGAAGCAGAGAAAGAAAGTACAATATTAACAATTAAAACCTTGTAAAAGTTATATCTTAAGGTTGCCTCATGTGATGAACAGAACTTCGTTTCATGCTCTAAGCATAGGCGAAGTAAGTGTTCTGGTGCAATTTTCGCGTCCAAAGAGGAAGATGGTAAACCTTCTAGATCTGCAAGCATTAAGATGCCACAGACCTTAGCCAATTTTCCCATAATAACGATGATCAAAGCATACAGAAAAATCATTTCCCAAGTTTTTACCTCTAATCATTTTTGTTCCCAGCGAGTAAGAGTCAGTAAAGGAAGACAATCTGCTCGAATCAGATACATGGAAACATCCAGGCTGAATTCAAAAATCATGATCAGTATTTAAACCCAAAGAGATATCTATAGAGAGATAGAACATGCATTATGTGATCAACAAATTTTACCCAGTATGTAATCGATAAAGAGAAAAAAAAAAAGAATAACATTTTACAGAAACCAAGGAGTGTGCAATTCTAAGGGAGTTCACTACTAAAGTGCCATCACATCCCGACATAACAGTACATCCTATACGTGCCTAACTGAGCTACAGATGCAAATAGAAATATCTAAATAATTTATGACATGCCACGGAAGTAAGTTCAGAGACAACTTAGAACATAGCGAGTTAGGCTAACCACAAGAAGGAGAAGGTCCTCATTTTAACTACATTTATCTTAATAGTTCAGTTCCATAAGAAAAAAAGATATATTCTAAATGTTTTAGAGTACTGAACGAAACAAGCTAACTTTGCTTCAAATAGGAAAAGCTTGTAAGAATGAATAGGTGTAGACATAAGATTAGAACTCCCTGCACAAGCATTAGTTCCAAGCGTGAAAATAAAAGTGAATTCAGTACCATTGCACACTGATCAGCAATGTATCAACCAGCTTTACACCTGAGAGTATGATAGCTCTCATACAAATGTTAGCAGGCAATGGTATCATCTTGTATTCATAAATAGTTTATCGCATTGAGAGAGATAAGAACTCTGTATATCTGTGATGTCCAGTCATACAAGCAGAATACACTTATTGATTACCCTATAGTTAAACACATGCCTCCACATAGCTATATAACATACCATAAGGAAAGTGGGAAACAATTGTATGAAATTGATGTGCAGGTTCCCAATCTCAAATATAGCCCAAGCATCTATGATTGATATTAAGAGAAATATTTAGGAGTGATAAATCAAAAGGCAGTTATTATCAAAGCCAGTCTCAGGTGAAGCTGTACCTACACCCCTGAAGAGAGATACCTCATCACGAAATCAGAACCTAACATGTCTCAGACAATGAAACTATTCCACATCTCCACCTCAACATAAAAATGCACCAAATGAACTCTAGCTCCTTAGCAAAATAATTCTCTGCCCAGCTTAAACTCTCCCCCTCTAATACATCGAAAGAAGATCCATACAACTAGCATTGCATACTTACAGATAGATATAAATCAGTCGAGCCAAATAATTCATTGTGAACATAGATCATGTCATTCAAACTGGAGTCTTCTATATAGTTCCAATCATCCATGATAGCTTCTGGTTCTTCATCAGCATTCAGCTATATGGATAGAGATATGTTAGACTGAATCAAATGGAAAGAGATACAGCAAAGCAAAGCACCACGACGTAATGCATTATAGAAAGAAACCAAGATTGGAAACTTACTTCCTCAGAAGATTCTTGTCTGGAGTGAAACTCTTTCCATTCTGAGAAACCTTCATGTGAAGCTGAACTACCAAGAGCTGATATGTCAATCTCAAGGATATTATCTATCTTGAATGCACGCGGTTTAAACCTAAATTGTTGAGCTTTATTCTCTTCTGCTGTTCTGACTTGAAGTTTCATTTGCATCCAGTTGCTTGCTAACTCATCAAATATCCTATCCGTTAGCTGAAAAGGAATATCAAATTATGTTCATATAATATTGGGATGAATAATACAAAATACATACACCCAAAAATCAGTGACAAGCATCCTCACCTTAAAGCACGGCGTATCCATGAAGTGGGAATCAACAACAGAATGCAGCACACGAACCAGAACATTCTGATACATTGCAGTTCTCAGTTGCAAGGACGACATCTGTCAAGAATGGAAAAGAACTCAATGAGCAAAGCATGGAAATCCGAAGGACAAAGACATTACAATATATTTCCTATTATTAAGATACACTTACACACAATCAAAAGAATAAAAGAGAGTCGCAAACCTTGCTATCAGTATTGACTCTCCGTTTACAATTGACAAGATTCTCCAGCAAATTGAAATCAAGGTCTGAGATGTTTGTTGGAAGTTCGATATCATAGCGCAGAAGCTCAGGGCACTTACTTTCAGCACTAAACGAAACAGATTTTGACGAACACCCTCTTGGGAATCTCACAAAGGCATAAACCGCAGCCTTTCCACCATTGCAGAAAAGTAGAAATAAATAAATAAGCAAATATATAGCTATGAAAATGAAGTTTGACTAAAAAGAACTGAAAGACATTAACCAAAAATAAATAAAAGAATGAAAGGCAATACCAGAACAGATTCCATATCAAACTTCCCTAGTTCCTCCAGATATTTTTCACTTAAAGCACCAGAAAAAGCCAGAGACAATCCCAATTTTGTTTCATATATAGCTATCTGAACTGGCTGAATTACATCCATAAAAGAAGAATATTCATTTGACAACCGCTTTATGGTAGTTGTAGCCATTTCCTGCAATATGAACTCAGTGTATGAGATATGTACAATAAATTGCCATTCCAACACAGCGTCATCTAATCATTTGAAATAGATTAGAAGTTGGCTAACTTTTTCAGTGAAAACATTTATGTAGACCAAGCAAATAGAGAACAATAGAAAGTTATTTAATTGAGGAACAAGCATTACCTGCCAGTTACGCACTTCGTCATATATCTCTTCCACACTTCTGATTTTAAAATTCTGGGTCACAGTAGTAAAAATTTTTTCGTAAACAGTCTCAAAGTAGTAGTTGCAAACTGTCTTTATTCCCTTGAATTTCTCAGGTTCAGAGCGGAAAACAACCTATAGAAGGCACACTAAATCTGTTAGGAAAGAACAAATATAGACCACGTAAAATCATGTTTCTAAGAAAAGATAAAAGATTGATTAGAAGTACTTGCTCATATAAATATACTACCAAACAATCAGCAGAAAAAGAAAAATGTATAACTCTGATAGAGTGTCAGCTTTTAGTATTGAAAAATAAGCCATAGGATCCATTTCTTAAAGTTGGTACAGAGCCAGACTTACTTTTAGATTGATCAGGGGATCACTCTATAATGTTCAAGCAATTTTAGAGAATTCAAAAAACTCTAGAATGAGATTTCTGGAGTAATTTTAGAAATGTAGTTTTGGATAAAGATTATTAGGAGTATTCTGGAAGATAGTAGTAAATCCCCCTCTGTAGATGCTTCTATCTCCACCTATAAATAGAGGTGGCCATTTGAGTTAGAAAAAAGCAAGATGTGAGTAATCAAGTGGGAAGTGTCAGAGCCCGTGAGAAATAAAAAGAGCAACAAACAGAGTAGCCAGAAGTGAGTAAAAGGAAAAAATTGTGTAAAGAATTGTAAGACTGATGCTGGTCTTTAGTTTGCAATAAAGAGAATAATGGTTGGAGGTAATGATGACCCAAGCTGTTGAATATTTGAACGCAAAGTGGTTTCAGATGGAGCAAAAGATGATCCCAACTAGCTTCAGGTTGATGCTTATTGCGGAATATTCTAGGGCCCCCACCCCAACAAGTACAAGAACTTATGCAGAATAGATAATAGCTACCGCGTCCTGATAGGCTCCTCTTATTTATATTTCCTTTATGATAAATTGTCAACCCTAAAAGAAAGTCTATGGATTATACTAGCAACTTCAGCCACCAGAAGAGAACATACAAAATTCATCAGGCACTGATTACTTAATTTGTGAAAGATTTCAAGCAAATGAGAGCAGAGAAGTTCAATTCGCTTTAATGAAAACGCCATAAAGGAGATGACAACTTAAAAGCATTAGATGACGACAACACAATTATAACCAAATGAATGACAATTTCCATCATAAGGAAAAAAAATAGTAAACAGATTTTGCATAATTATTCTCTTTTTTGAAGCCAAGAATGATACGTCTCCATTAAAAGTAAAACATGTAAATAAAGGCTAGGGTTGAGTGAGACCAATAATACTAGCAATACATAACATCTTATTCTTAGACGAAATAATCCATTTGAAAGTCAAATGCTAAAGTAAGACATCTTACTAGTTCTAAAGATGTTTTTTTAGGGGGGGGAATCGTTTTCCATACATCTACTTTTTTGTGACTTCTAGAAGAAATGTCGATTCAAAAACCTTATTCCGGCATGGATGGAGGGTGTTGTGCACGTAGCTTTACCCCTAACTTGTCAAATCACAACCTTACGAAATTTGGATTCGAAATACAAATTCAAATAGCAGCGCGTAGCAATATCAAAATACGAGCAGGATGGCAAACCAGAAAATTTTAGAACTCACTAAAATGAACAAATCTTCCATGAGATTCAGCTCAATCCTAAAGTCTAGTAAAAGCAACAAACAAACCCAATGTAATCCCAAAAAACTGGGGTATGGAGAGGGTAGTGTACACAAACCTTACCTCAACCTCAAGGAGGTAGAGAGGCTGTTACCAGAGGAAACTTGGCTCAAGTAGCGAACATTAGAGTAAATTCAAGTAAAGAAGATGATAACAATTACCTTAAGCTGATTTGATCTTGATTTAATGCCCCACCCCCCCCCCTCCCCACGAAA
>JBDJHY010000087.1:15681228-15697602 GCA_039654485.1 Withania somnifera
CAACATACGAAGAGGAAGAACTTGTTGGAGGGTCGTGCTTGATGCTTGATGAGAAGGACAGCCACAGAATAAACAGCTCTTTTCTCATCATAAATTCCTTGCAAGAAGATTCCAGCTGCAGACCACAATACTCATTTATAAAAGACTCAACCCAAGCGATGGCAAGACGGTATTTTCGAACAGCATTGTGTTGCTCAAAGCTTCCAAGGAGCTCAGAAATATCAGTTGCAGAGGAAAGATTCAATTCATTAAGTACATTTCCTGTCAGCTGAGCAAGTAACCGTATCAATGAAGTTTTACCAGAGGATGAAGGACCAACTAATATGCAGAGCCACTGGTTCTTAACACAATGTGCTACAGCTTCCAAGCTATTGCGGAATCCAGGCAAAATTTTAAGGTCGCTATTGGACACTTCAGGTGCCAGGTAATGATTTCGTTCAATAGATACATTCCCGACAATCAAATACTGGGGATTCAGCTGAACCCGCGGATGAGGGTTTATGCAGGGCTTCATTTTGAATATCTGTTCATAAAGCTTTAAGACCTCCACTCTATCAACAGCTGTGCGCATTCTTTGAATATAAACAGGATTCAGAAAGCAATCAGATTCTGATATACTGGGGGCATCTGAAAAGCGAAAATCATGTATTTGAGTTCAATCCTGTATGAATGAAATGAGAATTGCCTGTCAAGAACAAGAGAACAGACCTTTTATGATTTCACAGGAACGAATTACATCTCGAAGATTGAACTCCCACGGTGATCCATCTTGAGCGAATTTGTGAAGCAACATTATTTCCTCATGTAATCTCTTATTATACAAAACCAGCTTAGAGAGAAGAGAACGTGAAATTGTTGGATAGAGAGAACTAGAAATAGCTAGATAATCATCTTCAACTAGCTCATCGACATAAACCTGAAACCAGCAAGCATAAGATAGTTACTAGTAACTCTTTCATTAACTTATGTACTGCTGACAATTGTAAAAAGTGTCAAGGCAGACCTTCATAAACCTGTTGAGAAAAGACTTTGGAAGACCTTTTCGTCCCCCACCCTGATTGGAAGGATTTTGACAAGCAAAAACTCTGAAAGAAGGTGGGCATTTAAAAGTTCGACCCAACTCAGGAATGAAAACCTCAGCCCGATGATCCAAAATAGCATTTAACCCCTATTTTCATTGTAGAATACAAAATCTCGTTAACTATATAAGATTTCAATTGAAAAGAAACTAAACTTGTTGCATAGTTAACATATTATGAAGGTAAAAGTGTAGATTTCAACCTCCAAGACAGACTGCGGAGCAAGATTGAGTTCATCCAAAAGCACCCATGATCCCTGCTTTAGCGCCTGGAAATACAGCAAATTTATGCAAATAATTTTTATTTGAGGAAGCAAGCCATTCCACTGAAGGAATATAAGCATACCTGTAAAAGAATTCCATCAGACCATGCAAATTGCATCCTTTCATCACCCTCAACAGGCAAATCCGACCCAAACAAATCCATGATGTCCGTCTGTGCATGTCAACATCCAAACCCAGTAAAAATACATAATTAGCTAAACGATATTTCAACATTTTAAAAGAAAAAAGTACTAAAAATCTGTGGTGGGAACCCAAAAGATTTATTGACCTGCTCTGATAAATTTATCCGTACTACTGTGTGTCCAGAAAATTTGCCAAGGGCTACAATTAGACTTGTTTTTCCAACACCAGGGCTCCCTTCCAACAGAACTAGAGAGATTGAAATTACAAAGTCAGAGAACTTCACATGCCAGGGGATTTCTTTGAGAAAATTTCAGACTTTCAACAAATATGGAATGTGTGTATATATATATATACATAAACAAAAGGGAACACGAATTCTCATATTCAATAAAGTGTACCAGGTTTAGCAAGCTGCATAGCACGGAGCACTCTCAATGCATTCCTGCGGGTTGTCGGTGCTAGAAACTCAAATTTTTCACCAGCAAAACAATTACCACCTAACAAGATTTAAGCACAACAAATTAAAAAAGGAAGCAACACATAAGTGCCTGTCTCTACCTTGAACTGTCAACCACGAAACACGCAAGGACAATCCAAAAATAAACAAATAGTGAGGTGCAACGTTTTTCCACTTATTTGAGTGGGAAGACCTTGCAGGAACTAAAATTACTCAAGAATTGGCATTCTTGATATCTAGATCACTATTTCAGCCTTTTTTCAGAGTCTCCAGAATGTAACTGGAGTGTCTTCAAACTTATTCTGACCCAGACTTTGGTATCAAAAACATGGGTGAAGCACAAAAGAAACAAGTGAAAGTGGCTATAATAAGTTACAATTACTAGAAGACTAATAAATTTATCTTCGGAATTTAGAGTCCTTGTTCAATATACCTACTTCATCATACAGTACTTACAAATCATAAACAGCATATACATACTTTATGAAGCTAAGAGTTTGCCTCAACTTTAGAAAAATTTTGTTTGCTTCTGTATGTTTTGACAGCTGAACAATTCAGACACTAGTATGGCCATATTTGGTTAGCAAGTCAACTTGTTTAGTCAACAAATTGCCTCTTACTGGAAATATGACAATTTCAAATGATGATACTGTCCATTGTAAGGACAGCGACCCATATGGCAACCGGCTTTCATTTTTCAAAGTCAAAAACTTTAATGTGTACAGGATGGAGATCCCTAAGACTAAAACAGGTATTAATGAAAATTATGACCGGGAAAAAAAAAAATTCTCCAGACAACTCATGACAAAACATGGATCTTTTCTCCAGAGGGTAATTGTGGATTTTTTTCCCTGATAATAGAGTAAGAGCATAAGGAGGTTCCTCCTACGATACTTGGTAAAGGGTACAGATACCCCATAGAGGTGGATCCAAAAGTTGGCTTTGTCATCTCCAAAATCATAGGATACAGCAATATGAATGGACACGGTAGTACAGTGGGTTTACAGTATCATAGTAACATCGTGTTCCTCCACCACCAAACAATTTTTATTCTTTTTATAACAGAGAAATTCACAGTGAATTAGTAAGCCAACCCAGATTGGCCCACATGTTCTAAACTTGAGGGAGCGATGGCCCACCCTTCTACCTGCTCGCACTTAAGTATCAGGCTACTCGTCAATCCCAAAGCATACCAAAACCAGAAAAAAAAGAGCATGAAGAAAGTATTAAATCAGAAGGTTGATGGGAGGTTGCAACTATCTGCCTTTTCTACTGAATCAAAGGAATTCTTTTTTATTACACTATCATGATAGCCTAAGTGTTCTATCTAATTCAAAACAACACGGAGGCAATAAGATACACTTTGATTACAAACAAAATAAAAAAATAGTTTAGAGCAAAGCTCATTAGACCATCTGGTGTACTCTCCTTTGAATAAATAAAGAAGTGTTTCATAAATGATAACAAGACTTAGCTTCATGAACCATACGAAATTCGAGAACAGCCTTGTCAAAGATTGGACTCGAAACTAAGCAGTTGTAGTATTCATGAATAGGTTCAAATATCTATCTCTTTTTTTAAAAATAAGATCAATGTTCAGAGGAAGTTACTGCACGCCTCAATTAATCCACTAACCAACACGTTGTCCAACAAGGCTTAGACAAGGCAAGAAATCACATCCTTAACATCATTATATATGTATATGCGCATGTGTGTATATGTGTGTGTGTGTGTATTTTAATACAATGCAAGCAAAATCAGAAGAGAGTTACCAATGTGAATTAGATTCTTTAAAATTGTTATAAATCATTTATCAATAAAATAAACCTTCCAATGCTGAAAAGACAAGTACAGGAATTAATTATGGATAACAAGTTCTAGACTAGATGGTTGGGTTTCTTCCTTAGAGAACCAAATTTTGGCATAGGTTTACGGCTTGTATACGGGGTCTACCCCATGACTTAATAAGATTATTAACTTTACCCCTACAAAAGGGAATCAATAAGCCCCAACTGTTCATCTGGTCAACAGTGTGAGCAGCATGATAAACTCATAAGTAATAAGCAACAGCAAGGTTAGAGAGCAGAACTTCCACCTAAATGACTAAAAGCAGTAAACCAGTGATTTCTGTTTATGATATTTTCCGATCTGGCTATCAAATCTGCTAAGTAAATAAGCAACATCAGCAGCCAAACTTCTCATGATAAACTTTTAAATCACACCCAATACACCTTACCTTTCTCAATATAGAAGGGAGGAATCCCAAAGCGATTGTCACATTGTATTGCATCAGTGCACGCTGAAACAGCAGATTTTCCAGGATCGGCCCAACCATAAGACACCAGCATGGAAACATTTGAGCAATCAAAACTAAGATTGAGCTCCTACAATGGTGAAATGTGACACTTGTTATAAAATAAATGTTACGAGAAACGGTTCAAGAACCTCAAAAGAGCATGTGAAGACCAGAATGATCAAGTTACTAGTAGTATATCATTTCCTAAGGGATAGAAAAATTCGGAAAACTTACTGGAATATAATAATCTCTGTTCCTCTCTACTTCTCAGCGACTTTCGACACAACAGTCTAACCCTAGTTTTCTATTGAAAAGGTGGAGCCCAGCTAATAGCTTGTTTGGCCTTTTCTGTTGGAAGGTCGAAAGTGATTTTTTTAAGAAGAAAAAGTACTTTTTTTGTGAAAAGTTAGTGTTTGGCAAACCACCAAAAGTGATTTTAAACCGACGCAGAAGCAGTATTTTCTACTGTTGCGAAGAAGCTAAAAATTTCTTCTTTTCAAAAAAAAAAAAGTAGAAGCAGAAAATTATTTACTTCAAGTCAAAAGTACCCAATATATATATATATAACTTTTAAACAGAACTTAACCAAACTTATGATATATGCTAATTAATTAATACATATCATAAGTTAGGTTAAGTTCTGTAGACATAGGTCTGTCTCTGGCCTAGATCAACCTAAGTTAAATGACGTCTCTATCATTCTGCTTAAAAAATCAAATATGAAACTTCATATGACGAAAAGAGATTCTTTTGTGGTCCTTAATACTCGTGAATTTGTCTTCATTTTAAACAATAATTTTTCTATTTCATTTGTGTTATATATTGTTGTTTTATACATTTTTTTTTTTTGAAAATTAATGTTTTATAATTGGTGTGTGTTCGGTACGTAGGAAAATATTTTCCTATTTCTCATATTTGGCTAAAAAGTTTGAAAAATATTTTCCCTAAGAAAACAAGTTCCTTCAAATTCAGGAAAATGATTTCCTTAATCAAAGTAGGAAAAACAAGTTCCAATGACCCATACCACTTTCAAAAATAAGTTGCAGTGTTTAGAAAAAAAAAATATAAAAAAAAATGAAATTTCTTTTACCACCACCCACCCCCTACGCCTATCCTAGCCCCCACCCCTCCCAAAAAAAATTTAAAAAAAAAATACTGAACTTTTTTTTACCCCATCCTCACCCCCGCTCTGCCCCCACACCCTACCTTCTCCCCCAAAAAATCTTTTTTAATTTTTTCTTAAAAACTGAACTTTTTTTACCTCCACCTCACCCCCAACCCGACACCCGCCCACCCTTCATCTCCTAGCCACACCCACCCCCAAGTAAAAAATTTAAAAAAATTATAAAAATAAATTGAACTTTTCTTTTAATCCCACCCGCCACCCCAACTCCCCATCCCCCACCCCCTCCAAAAAAAACTTTCTAAAAAAAAAAAAAACATTTCTAGGCCTCCCTCATCCCCACCTATATCCACTACCCTGCCTACCCCACCCAGCTCCCCCCACACCCATCACAATATCTATCACTCAATTTATTCTTTTTGTTTTTTATGCTAAATGCATACAAATGTTTCTACGAAAATATTTTCTACTTGCAAATCAAACACAAAAAGAAAAGCTAGAAACAACTTGTTTTCCTAAAACATATTTTCTTGAAAAATATTTTCCATGGAAAACATTTTCCTCCAACTGAACACACCCTTAATATATACTATTTTGCATTTCTACCAGAAAACCATTAAAAACACTAGTGGACCCCAAAATAGTAACAAATAATAAATTCCTTAATATAAAATAAATTTTTCATTTAAATAAAGTAAAATTAATTAAAAAATTTATATCAGATATTTAACATAATTTCTCCCTTTAAAATAATCTTGATAGTAAAAGTGCATTAATACATGTCCTTTTTCGTAAATTGTCTCTCCAAAGCATATTCTAAAAAGATTAGCCAAACACAATCTGCTCATCTAAAGCACTTTTCAACTGAATTAGCCAAACACAAATTACTTTTTTGCAAAAGCATTTTTCTGAAAAGCTATTTTAATGAAAGTACTTTTCAAAGTAAGCAGTTTTAACAGCAAGGCCAAACAGGCCCCAACTCTTTTGCGAGAACAGAAAACGCTTCTAGATGGACCCATTCTGTTTAACCTTTCTAGAGATGACAGGAATTTGAAGAGCCACCACTCAAGTTTGCGAGATAATGTTTAACTGTATCTACGTTTTCTGTGTTTGATTCTGTAAAATCTTGCAAATAGATTGATCAAAAAAAGAAATGGTTTATTATGTAAAGAAGTATAAGATGAGACCTTTAGTCCATCTAAAAGAAATGAAAGGCTTTTCTCTCGCAATCGTGCAGCATCTGTCCTTGAAATATTTGTACCTGAGTAAAATAAGTATTAGAAGGATGAACAAAAAAGAGAAACAAAACCCCAGGAGGATGCAGAAAGACATTGTCAACCAGTAGGGACACATGAAGAAAGCAGCAAAAGTGTCATCGTAATCTACACAACAATAGCCATTTTTCCCAAGATACAAAAAAAAATTCAAGAAATTGAACTAGTGGTATGGCTGATATAATTGAGCAATAAGATAGTAATAAGTTATACTTGTGCAGAAGCCATGTTTGTAAGAATGGTATATCCATCCCCAAGCATGCAAAAGCAACAAGTTTTCACAGGCAAATTAAAAACCAGTGGAGAAGATACAAGTGCATCAACAGATGAGATGTACATACTACATGGTTGATGTCATGACCTTGCATAAAAAACCTACATTTCAAATACTTCTAAACTAAATAACAGAAAGACTTAGTAGTAAAAAAGTTAGCAAGTTCACATACCCAAACTTAGGCCATCGAGCAGAACAAGAAACGCCCCGTGAAGGAACGCAGATTCTGGTTGAAGAATTCTCTCTGTCACATTAATGAAGGATACCCAGGACAGAAGATCTCTCACAGTAAGTGCCCTTCCTATTTGTAAATTGTTGAACCACTGAATTTAAGGAAAAGAATGTCAAAATAAATGCCATGAAGATTTAAAGGTGCTAAAAAGGATAAGGGGGAGATCCTGCATCTGTGACCAGATTTCCTTTACAAACAGTGTCAAGTGAGTATCACCCGTAACAGAAATCAAGCTAACTTAACCAAACCAAAGACAAAGAATCATCAAAGATACAGTGACCACAACCAAAGTAAAGCTCTAGGTGCATTTACGTTTTGTAGCCCATGGAAGGAGAGAAACAACAGATTTTTTGATGGAGTATCAACCTATATTTGCACTCTCAAAGCTAAATGTTTAGTTAGTTTATTTAGTTGGCACTTTCTTGCCCCTGTAAACAGTCTGGATAACTTTTTGGATTTTGCTAGTTCCCTTTCTCTAGTATAGTATAGTATAGTAGCAGGGATCCCTTTTTGGCTGTTTTTGCAGGTCTTTTGCAAAGTTAGCTTCATGTCTCTGTTTGAAGCAGCTTCTTTTGCACATTTGTGCCTTAGTATCTTTGCATTTTATTGATGCTTCCTAATATCATTTAATTACTTTACCCAACAAAAAAAAGTATAGCTCTAGGTGGCATTTAGCAAAAGATGATTCAGCTCAGAATCAAATGGCTTCAACTTGGCTTGATGATTTGACATAAGCTCTAAATTACCTCTTCTATTTTTATCTTAAGAGTCTCACATTGGTGGGTAATATGAGCTCTTTTCTCCTTGTATAAATTGGCAATCCTCACCTCATGAGTTAGCTTTTAAGTTTTGGGTTGACTTAGGTCCAGGTTGAAATTCAAGTTTCTTAACAAGGTCGTTGAGCCGGACTTAAGAGCGCTGTATGCACGACCACTTTATCCCATAAAATCTGTCACTCTGGGTTGCTATACTCTCAACTCAACCTCATTAAGCTACTCCAGGATTCTCTCTATTTGGCCCGTCGAACCATAAAATTGCTCCAAGCTAGTCATAACATTGCTCTAGGTCTACTCATTAATCTGTTAAGTTTCCTCTCCACAACTTAAAAAGAAACCAAAAAATTATGCAAAAAAGGGATCTTTAGTTCACGTGGATACCTTGAAACCAGGTTACACGTGTGAAAGGGTGTTGAGAGATATACTTGACTTTCATTGATCGTGTAAGGGTTACCAAATAGATTTACATACTGGGCCACTCCACCCATAGCCTTAAGGTTTGGGGTTAGATACTCAAACTCTATAACTTCTATCATAGCCATCTCTATTCCTGGTTTACTTGACATTGGACCCCATGTTATGTTATCCACACTCTAAATATCCGGTCTTGGTCATGCCCAGAGTTGGCAAGACAAAGGAATAACCTCCGACTGAAACAGGAACTCTTTCCATCTCAATTTTAGGTGCCATTTTTTGTTTTAATACAACTATAAAGGTAAGAGTTAAATTTTAGAGTTGACATTTTAAATAGGGTTAATCAAAGTGGTATAAAAGTAAAAATGGAGTAATCCTTTCGAAAAAGTTGAGCCTCTAATAGTGCAAGGCAGGAATTAGCAACCTTCTGATGAAAAAACAGAAGTACGGAATCGTGTAGGAACAAGTTTACCTATCAATTATTAATTTGGACAAACCCCAATAGAAATAGGACAATTAATTTGGCAAAAGAAGGGTACATATTTGGTGTTAGGAATAAGGGAAATCAACACAAATATATGTGGCCTTCCACAACATTGGCCTGGTAAATAACTATGTATGGATCCAAATAAGAGCTCTTATTTCATTGTGTAACATGCTATGGTCTCACGCCCTTATGAGTTAGCAATGAGTTTCCCATGCTAAAAGCCTGACCTGTGCTCAGATAAAAGTGAAACTGGCTGTGCAGCAATGCAAGCCTTCACGACAAACTAAGGTTATATAATATAGAAACTGCATACCTCCCAAAATTTCATCACAAGATCTACCAGCACACTAAAGTTTGTGCTTGAAATGCTGCAAAACCAAGTTTCTCAAATCAAATAAGATTATTTATGAGCCAAGCGCCTATGAGAAGCAAGCCATCTTTAGGAATTGATGGAAAGTATTAACCTCGCATTTACAAACCTCTCAAGAGCAATACTTTTAAGCTCATCCAATTCAGTAATAGGTGGTACCCATATCTCCGTGAACCTATTGCGAAGGGCAGGAGACAATTCCTTCTTGCCAAAATCACCACCAGGATTCATTGTTGCAAGTAGAAAAAAGTTAGGATGAGCAGTTATTTTCTGGAGATCGGACCCTCCTTTCTCAGCCAAAGACTGCAGAAATACCAGATATTCAATGAACGAACAATTAGCACTGTAAGGAAAAGAAAACAGATAATCAAAAGAAACTTGGCCAGAATTAACAAGAGATAGATTAAAAAAAGTGGCATGTAATGAGGAAGCAAGAGAATCAAGCTGAGGACACAGGGCCAGAACAAACCAGAAGCATAAGCAAGCTCTCTCATAAAAAATGTAAAAATCTAGTACATAATTGAATCGAAACAACAGCACCATATCCTCCTAGAATTGACAGATGATGCAAGATTTGATACAAATGCAGTAATATCTAATTTCAACCTGTGAAGTATAAGACTTGACTTTAGCATTTGTATTTTGGATGGCAATCCAATTCAAATGTAAATCATCTGCATACTATCTCTACAAACCATATAAGTAACCCACCAGTTTCCTTTCGGGCTCCAACACGCTGTTTAGTCTTTCAAGTACACTATCATCAGCTAAAGAGATTTCATCCACAAGAAATAACTCTCCTTTCTTCATTGCTTCAACAAGAGGTCCATCTTGCCACGTAAAAATGGTCAGCCATTTCTGGTACAGTTGAACCAAGTCCGAATTCAGTTGTCCAACGTAGTCGACATCTTGACTAGTTACATCAGGATGGCAAACTAGACTCTGCCTGTAACTATTTAAGATAACAGACAGCTTATGAAGAGTGGAAGAAGCTTGATTGATATCTGAAGAAATCATCTGCAGAGCATATATGTGACAGGAAACATCAATGTCTAACTAATGAAAGAAAAGAACTGCTCCCAAACCAGAACATCAAATGGAAATAAGCATACAGAATCTCCAGGGTAGTTCACAATAGGCTTGGAATGCATCAACTTCTCGCAAAGGTGCTTGAAATCTGTAGAAATTTTTGATCTTTCTCGTACTGGATAGAAACCCTGGTAATGGTATCATGATAAACAACCATTCTCATAAGATATATATATAAAAAGAATGAAATGAAATACATCAACAGTAACAGTAAATCAGATGATAGAATCTACAAGGACCAATAAACAAAAGTTTTGCAATCAAAGAAGAAACAGGAAAAGTAAGCTAACCCCAAGAAAATCAGATGTTTCTGTATATTGATGGCAATTCAAAATGTGCAATTTAGAACCCAAAATGATACTTAGCAGCTGGCAAACAGTAGTTTTCCCTCCCCCCGTTTCACCAACAAGGAGAACAGGCTCACGCAGTTTGTAACAACGCTCAACAAGAAAGTACAACCTCCACATACTTCTAGTCCAAACAATTCTGCAATAGGAAAAAAAATTGAAGCTAACCACAGCCAAAAAGAACTTCAAGATTAACTACTTCACAGCACATACTTGTCCAGCTGTCCTGCGACTCCTAAATGCTTGCCAACCTCCGAGATCTTATCTCCGCCTCCTCCTACCTGCACACCAAAAATTAGAACTCAGGGTATTCGAGCAATTTGGTAACACTATGTATTCACATACTACCATGAGCATATGCAGAAACAAGTGATACAAGAAAGATCATTCACCATTTCTATTGTAACATATAAGGATCTTATATTTAACACTAAATCAGAAAAAAGGTGAAATATTAAACAGATATAAGAGAGATGACAGCAAAGCTGACACACATCAATTATCCTACCCGAGTTAAGGTACTAGTTTTGTTCCGGGCAGTAACAGGTTGAAATCAATATAAAGTATAAGATTATCAGGGTAGGAGGGATGAACAACACTGAGAAGCTAGCAGCTCAGCAGAGGTGTTCAATTGCAAGACACTGCAACGATTTAGAGAGTTCAAAGAGAATCGAGGGGTGGTAAATATATATCTATAAAAAGGAGGCAAGGCATGCATTTCAAGAGTACTCTTTTCTTATAATGGTAACATTTGTATAAATCATAACAGGTATACTACACAAAAATGTGTCGTCCCCCTCAAAAGTGGCCACGTACATAAAGGGGTCCTATCTACTTTGCTAGTTACAAATAGTCTAAACAATCAAAAACATCTTCAGCGTGTATTAACAATTCCTGTTCACACCAAAAATATCCCTGGTTCCTTTCAGCTCATATAGACCACCAAATAGATAATCGGACAATCTTCCATCTCTCCTCCATCTTAGCGGCATTGTCATCTCGATTCCAGCATCTTAACACACCTTTACTGCTACCTGGCATTATGCACCTAATTTTCATTAGGTTGATAAAAACTTTCAACGACTGATCCGTTCATTTACAATGTAAGAAAAGATGGATGATTGTCTCTCCATGTTCAATTTAGAGATGAAACCTGGAACATAGTTGAAATTCTCTTTAATTAGCTTCTCAAGAGCCAAGACTGCTTCTTTGGCCAGTCGCCACATAAGGCAGGCTACATTATATGGTTATTGACAGAATTGAGATCTTCGGAGGCATATTTTGCGGTGAACTTTCCCTGACTTTCATTCTTCCAGACCAAAATGTCCTCTTCAACTTTGAGAGAGGGTGTTCCGAAAATCTGCTACTCTTTCCAGTTCTCAGTCATTCAAAAATCTCCTGAAGCAAAGATTCCATCCTTGTCATGTCCACATGTCAGGTAAAGTTGCTAGTAGTTTACCAAAAAGATCTGGATAGAGTTGTTTGAATGTAGCAGGGCCAATCCGTTTTTTCAGAATGATACCCACTTTTTATTGAAATGTCGCCATAGATTTTTGATGGATATCCAGATGCTGCAACCATATGGTGTGGACACTTCCTTAGTTGTCCAATTGTCTTCTTCCCCCTATCTTACTTTCATGACTTCCTTCCAAAGATGTGGAATACCTCCAAAACCATTTCATTATCAAGCTCTTGCTCTATGTTTTCATGTTTCCGATTCCCATTCTCCTTCAGTTTTGTTGATTATCACGTCTTACCTTTCACTAATGAAATTTTCGGCTTATCTTCATCACCTTGCCGGAAGAAATTCCTCCTTAGAAATCAATCTTGTTGATCACATTGACAGGCATAGGAAAAATAGATAACATGTAAGTAAGTAGTGCATCAAGCACATTGTTCGTCAACGTTAGTCTCCCCCCATAGATATGCATTGACTCTTCCAAATTGCCAACATTTAAATATTTCAGTATCAAGCAAAAAATAATTTCATTATGAGAAATTTCTGTAATACTTTGTGGGAATATACAGGGTATGTTGTTGAATCTTCGAAAATGTCAAGGTAAAAGTGGTAACTTCATAAAATTAGAGAATCTCCCAGCATCAATAACAATCATAAGAGAGTTGAAAAGTTGTTACTATGTAATCAGCAGCATAAGTGGTGAGAGGTAAAAGATAAAACCTGCTTGTACATTTCATCCTCGGCAAGTCTAACCCGCAACTGCTGTTCCAAAACTGCCTGGACAACTTTCTTCTCGTCATTATCTCGCAGTCTCTCAGCCATCAAATAATAACCGTCACGAGCTAGGTCTTCATAGGACTTCCCAAATTCCCTGAAACGGTTAGCCCACCGAAACAGATCGCGTGGAGTAATGAAACCATGTTTTCCAGCAAAAATTTTAGTACTCTGCCTATGCAATTGCAATTCCTTCATGACAGCAATCATTTTCCTAGCATAGCTTTCTGGGATTTTGCACCTATTGGTCAATATTGTGATCAACTCATCTTCTGGAATTTCATCGACATGTATCTCCACAAAACGGTTGCGAAATGCTCGTGAAAGAATTTTGCGACCACCATATAAGGTAGGTGGATTCTGAGTGGCAAACAGCATGAAGTTTGGGTGTGCTCGAACAGTTTCACACAACTCAGGGACAAAAAGCTCTCTATTATCATCAAGCAATCTGTTCAAAGCTTCTAACACATCCGATGGGGCAAGGTTCAGCTCATCTAGAACTATCCAGTGACCATTTCGAACCGCCTTAACAAGAGCGCCCTCATGAAAAACAAGCTTCCCATTTGTATCAGTAACATAGGAACCCAGGTACTCCTGCAGATCAGTGTGCTCATGGTTATTGATCCTCACAAACTCATGACCGGTTATCGCAGCAAGATACTGGACAAGGCTCGTCTTTCCACTAGATGTTGGCCCCTGAAGTAGAACTGGGTATCTTCCAACAAATATGGCACGCGCCAAGTTTCTAATATGCTCCTTGACACTCTTAGTCAAAACATAGCTCTCCACCAAGTCATCAGACCTTGAGTTTCCTCTATCTAACAAGTAAGCATCAAAGGAGATCTGCGGAGGTATTTTGCCGTCTAATAAATATTTAGTAATCAATTGGTTCATTAATTTAGCACTTGGTTCATCCAACGCAATCAGAAAAAACATACAAAAACCATCATGAAGGGCTTTTGCAAGTCCAAATGTTCTCTTTGCTTTTTTTGTGTACTCTAGTGCACGGTAAAGAGACCTTAAACTATATTGGGGCTTCTGGTTAGCACCATCTTGTAACTTATCATCAGATTGCTTCTTGGCTGCTTTATAGAACTGCACAATTTTACTAACTAGTTCTCTACTTGAATGATCCTCATCAATAAACTGACTAATAAACAATGAAAGGTCTTCATCATCCAACAAATCATCAACAAAATATTCTGTAAATCTGCTCCTTAACGATATGGGCAAGTCTCTCTTCCCAGCATCAGTTGCAGGATTCATGCAGGCAAATATGCGGAAGTTCGAGTGTCTATTTACATAATCAACATCACCCCTTTCAGTCAAACATAGCGATCCAGTCTCTTCTTCAAGTACACCGATAATTCGCTGCAAGGTCTCCGGAGGAGCCAAGTTCACCTCATCAAGCAGTATCCATTCACCATTCTTAAGTGCAGAAATGAAAGCTCCTTCCACAAAAGAAAATACCATTCCACCAGAAGCACCTATCTGCATAAGCGCTTTATCTAGCTTAAGGGAAAATGTTTCCCAAGCCTTTATCAGTTCATCACCCAAAGGTCTCTTCCGCTTTGTACCAGACCCAGATCTTCCTATTTCAATTATCTTACGGACACCTTTCTGAAATCCGCTTAATAACATCTTCCAATTCTTTTCAGAAGCAAACTTCCTTAAACGCACAAGAAAATCTCCATTCTCCTGAAACAATATATTGTTATATTGCTTACGCTGAACGAAACAGCATTTACAAAAGTTAAATCTTGAGAATTACCTTGGACGAAAATGTAGTAGTAAACAGGTTCTCAAACTCCTTATAAAGGGGAATACAAATGAACTGAGCATCAATTGGTTTGAATCCACCCAACAAATCGGCTATATCACTTTGCTGACTCAAATTCTGCAACAAAATACAAATCATTTAGTGAGGCTGTCAAATGCAAATTTAGATCTTCTTGTTCACAGATATTTCCCGAACTTACCAAGACTGTAAGTTTTTGACCAATTCTCAATGCAAGTCTCTGTACAAGAGTAGTTTTCCCTGTACCAGTCTCACCCACCAAAAGAACTGGTTCATTATACTTAACAGAGCAAGCTATTCTCTCAAGAATATGGACTAAATTACGAATCTCGACGAAGCACTTCTTCTCTTCCCAGGTCTATAACAATAATAAATATCAGAAAGGAGCAAAAGAAATATCTTGCTTCATCAAAAAACGAACAAAAAAGTTCAGTATTTATTCACTCACAGCCCTGTGGTTACGCTTAAGTACCACCCTCCCAACACGTAACTCAGATGCCAGTTCCTGCAGAAATGTTGCATGTAAGAAAACGAAGATACTATAGCTATGAAAATAATACATTACAAAATAACAAATACCTGAACAACAGGCCTATTAATGGGATACAAAGTCTCCATGGGTCCTATTGACCACATTTTAGCGATCTCTTCCACTAAAGCCAACCGTTTTTCAGCAGTTGAAAAGGCGGCAAAGATATCTACAGCCTACAAAGTCAAACCATCCACCTGTTTAGCATAACTGAAATATTTAGCAAGGGAAGAGGAAATGAGCATTAGTTATCGTGTTAGACCTCCTTATATATGTTTTCACGTGCATGAGCTGAAGGACCATCCCCGACAAAATGAAGACCTAAACCGGCAATTCTCTTGCACCATTTGAGAAGATCTCTGCAATGGAGACGCATGGTTAAAACCAACAAGATTTTATATATTCAGATGATGGGTTGTGACAGCGCTTACCTTAGTGAAAATCTTCCATGAGAACCTAGAAAGGCACCAGTTCCAAAATGACATCCTACTAGCTCATTAACTCTATCAAATGTTCCTGAAAGATGCAGACACAGAATTAAATAGATATTGTAGACGCAGAAAACCTATCAAGAACAATTAGATCTATCATACCAATAAGTTTTGTTGCCAAAGACTCCAATTCTGGATACCACTTGTTCACAATCTTCAGCAAGTCCTGATGACTTGGAGGTGCAATCATTACTCTGCGCCAAAGTGCACTAACAGAACTCTTACCTGTTAAAGAACGTTGCCACTTTCAGCTAATAATGGAAAGTAATCCAAAATAATGAGGAAAGGGTAAAATAGATAGAAGATACACTTTGTAATAGACTGACGTCCTATCAACATCAATAACATTAAAAGCAAAAACTTAGTTTTGGTATCATGGCAAACAGTCATTAGAGACACCCCACCTTTAACAGGAACTACAAAAAAAATTCAAACATTCTAAGGAAAAGCTTGTAGTTGTCATATACCAGAATTTTGTCAGTTCTAAATTCGGAGCCTGCTTCCCTCACGGTGTGAGAATATTAGCCAACAATTGGAAAAAGACTCACAATTGTTGGAGAAGATCAGACCAGCCAAAGAGAGAAGTGACTGACACAGAAGTGAAGGTATATCGGAAAGATCTTTGAGAACTTCAAGGTCCCAAACCCATTTCTACACAACTATAATCAATGCGCGAACACATAGGAAGAAAGGCGAAG
>JBDJHY010000087.1:15700877-15714087 GCA_039654485.1 Withania somnifera
GACCAGAACTTTTGAAAGGCACTCAAACAGAAAATGAAGTTCATCTACAATTATCAGAAAGCTTCGAAACCATGAACTTGTGCTGATTTTTACAAATAGACTTTAACAACAAACTCCAAATACTGGCAACTAAGGAAAAACCAGATAAATATAAGAAGGATGTTAAATTTTTTTGTTAGGTACATAACATGGATAAGGAAACCAAAATTTATAAGTCACGATACCAACCTTCCATAGATATATTTAGCTTAGTGCTTGTCATCGTGGAAAATAACCGAAAACCTTCATGGACTCGGATTCCCTGCAGTGGTTCATATGTATTCGTATTCTTTCATCATCAGAATAATATGTTCAAGGAGCAATGTAGCATTTCAGCAATCAAATTGTGAATGCTAGAACGCAAGGACAAATCAGAACATGAAGGCTACAAAGAGGGCCTTGCCTTGTCTTCTGAAACAACAAATTGTGGTGGCAAACAGCAACATCATCTGTTTGACTAACTAAACAGCCAAGATACAGAAGAATGAAATGCACACAGTATGTTAAAATCCTTTTATTCTGAGATTTGTCAAGAAAATGATGGCTAAGAACACTACTGAATGTATTCCTTATAGGAAAGATATGGTTACTAAAGGTTAGAAAATCACTACTTCTCCAATCGATGGGAATTTGGGAAGAAAATAGCATTTCACTTCCATTCGGATGTAAGGACTAAAGATTAATATTTACTTAACTTTTCCCTACTTCAGGGCAACCAACAGTTCAATCATCAAAGTGATCACTCAAAATCACTATTAAATTGATTTAAATGTGCATAAACTAAAATAATGTTATAACTGATACACAATAGCATTCGATGGTTGAAATTTACAAAAAAATCAAACAACTAATTGACTTGAAACAAAACAGATGTTTGCAAGAAGCTAGTTGAAGAGACATAGAGAACTGCACAAAAAGAAACAATAGGCCACAACTTACCTTAATATGCTTTTAGCCGATTGTAAAGTCAGATATAGCCAAGAAATTACAACCATAAATGTATCAAGCTAATTAGCAAATTCAGACAAAGCAGCATGCAGCTAAAGTATCAAAGGGTAAGCCTGATAACACTAAATCTTCTAGAACAGATAAAGGCAATATTCCAAAGTACCTCTCCATGTCCAGTGAAGAATGAAGTTGCGCCTTCTAACAGAGGCAATAAGATGCATTGAACATCAGGAGGCGCTTTATCAACATCCTCAAAGACAACCCAGAATCCATTGGAAACAGCCTGCACATCACAATGATCATCAGTGCATCACAAGGTAGGAATAATGAAATAGCTATTGATTTCTCAAACGAGTAAGAAACCTGGGTAAGTGAACCAGGCTGCCATCTGAATTCACCAGGTTGCTCTGTACAGACGTAAGTGCCAACTAACATCTTGCCATCAACTTGCTCATCCATATGAAGGAATAAGACTGTAATTTTTTAAAAAATTTATCAACAAGCAAACAGCAGACACAGTCGGAACAGATCAAGGGCTTTTTCAAAGCAACATAAGCAAATTTTGTTAGCAATGTATGGAAGCGGACGCTATAGACAATCATATTCACAAGCTGTACAAGTAAATATTCAAACTAGGGAATCAAATGTCTATCCAACTTGAAATTTTTGAAACTTTATGACAATGCATAAGTCAATTCCAAATCCAGAAATGTCAATTGAAACTTTAATATCCTCGACGGTACCACATCAGATTTGAAAGATATAATGAGTCTCTTGCAATATATTCAATAATATGAAAACAACTATGTTCATCAAATTGTGCCATATTAACAGAGTGGACCAATACAAAGATCCACAAACTTAGAAGAGAAACCGAAGGATAAGATGAAGAAACCCTATTGATGGAGCATACGTTACTAAATCTGGGGAAGGGAAATTCTGAAATTGTTAAGTATGCTTTCCTACTAGTTATCGGTCACTTGGGACTTAACTTGGATTATTGAGATACTTACTAACACTATGGGAAGCAAATTAGCCACCCCATCAAACGCCACCTCAGTACAGTTTGACTAATTTTGACTTCATGGACGGAAGCTTAAACCATATTTAGCTACATTTGAGGCCACGTTTGATTTCTTTAAGATCAAGATGTTTGTATCTCAACAAATATTTTTGTAGGCTTTTGGACAGAGATGCCATTCGCATATAACTAAATATTATTTCCAAATTAATTTTTGTTTTACAAGTTTGTCCATTATTTCAACTTCAGATTGAAGCTTGAAATACTGGTTTGAAAGAGTATTTCCAGTGACATAATGGTTCACTCACAAACTTCAATTTCAACTCCAAATGCTATTTTCTAACTTCAATCAAATACAAAGTCTTTTCAACTTCACCAGCGTATTGGCCAAACGGCTGAACTCCAAATCTGAAAACTAAAACTGTTCAGCCACAAAATATTCGAATACATCCTACGTTACATAGTACTATACAAATATTTCTGACAGCACATTATAAAAGTTATTAGCAATGTTGGTGGCCTACAGTAGGGGGGGGTGAAGGTTGGGTATTGCAGGAGCTTCCAGGGATGCTGGTTGTGCAATGGTGGTCAGAGGTGATGACTATGTCGTGGTGATTGGTAGTGGTAGCTTGCAGTGGAGGTCATGCAGCGGAGGCTGGCAATGAGGTGTCATAAAATGTTATACATGTTATTCATCAGTTATTCAGAGTTCCTATTTAAACGGTATTAGGCTACTGCTACTCTCAAGCATAAGGTTATGAGTTGAACACTAAGATTCTTTCACCAGGTACTACAGGGAAATTTTGGTGTGCCCATTTGCATGATTGCTTTCTCACTTCGTGTTCTATTATTTTCATTTCTCCCTTTCAACTCAAACCATGGAATTGCTCTTGCCAGGGGCGGAGCAAAGTGGGTTGAAGTGGTTTATCCGAACCCCTTCGGGAAATATTACACCCCACATAGAATATAAGGTTAAAGTTATTATATATATACATGCCCCTAAATAGGAAGGTATGGAGGATGAGTATTAGGGTAGAAGGTTAGCCGGTTGAGAGTAGCTTTTGTTGGTAGGTAGGTTTGTTTTGTCTTTGATACTTAGGAGTCATTAGGAGTCATAGTACCTTATGTATAGTGGCCCTAGATTGGAAGAGTTGGAGGTGGTTTGTTGCTTCTTGTAACTTGAATGTATTATTATTTGTTGATAGCATTGCATTTGTTGTTATCCTTGTGTTTTTGCCTCATTATTCCCTGTCAGTATATTATGCCGTTTATATCAGTATATTATTGTCTTGGACCGAAGGTCTTCCGGAAACAACTTCTTTACCTGACTCTTAGGTAGTTGTATAAACTGCATATGTAATACCCTCCCCAGACCCCACTATGTGGGGATATACTAGGTATGTTATTCTCTGTGTGTATATATATACATATATAGAGTAGATGACTAGATGTTGAATCCCCTTGGCTTTTTCGTATGTTTACTTATTATATTTGAAACCTTAATAAAAATCCTAACTCCACCACTGGCTTTTTCACTATGGGCTAATGAGTCTAATCTGCTCCCCTTACTCCAGGCTCACTCATATATACTTCAAAAAAGATCGAAAAAAGGGAGGAGGAAAAAGTAGAAACATCAAATCCAAGTGTAAGTCCCGAAACTGTGTTATACACACGGAAGACCATTAGAGACCAATAGAGAAAGCTACACTTGTTTCTCATCGATTGTGCAATTGTTTTCAAACTTAGTTAAACAATCTTGGGCCACTCTGACCTATCACCTTAGGGTTTAGCATCAGATGCTTAATTCTTTCCTAGAGTTGATTGGTGGTGGTGACCAGTCATGGTTATGGATTGGTGGAGGTGGTGGTGGTTGTGCAGTAGTGGCTGGTTCGCTAATGCTGTCGTTGTATGGTGATCATGACAGGGTGGGCTGGGGGTGGCTAGCAGTGTTACGCAAATGGAGATGATTAATTGTGGTGGTTTTTGCTAGTGGGATGTGCGGCAAAAGCTGGAGGTGGAGGTGGATAAAGCAGTGGTTAAAACATTGCATAAGAATCATCAACTGAACATCCAAATGAGATTGGATGAATCAGATATGTAGAAAAGTGTAGCTGCAAAAGGAAAAAAAAGGCAAATGCATTTACAAGGCTAAGATCCGAATGACTCAGATTCGAATCTCAATAAAGTGAAAACAAGCGGGGACTAAAGGACTATTTTATTTTATTTTAATAGTTCGCATACATATATATCAACAAGGAAACTACCCCAATGGTGTACTTTCAGTAATAATTACAACTAGTAGTTAGAGAAAGCAAAACTTACCACCTAGTCAACTCATAAACATCCTAAAACATGCTACCATTTTTTATTTAATACTTTTGAAGGACTCAAATAACCACATAAAATGAGGGAAAAGAATACACTAGACCTTCTCCATTAATCTCAACATCTAAAACTCACAATAACAAGTACTTGTTAACATCCCTCTGGTCTTGAAGTAGAGATACACTAACTTTACAAGCTCAACCAAAATCCACAGCCAACATTCAAGCAACAAAGACATTACAATCATATAAGATATACATATGCTACTGATATATTTATTTTCACATGGAGCAGCAAACAACATACCCCGACCCCCATGAAGTTCTGCTAACTTTGAAATCAATGCTGTTTTTCCTGCCCCAGCAGGGCCATACAAAAGAACTGGCCACCTCTGACTAAAAGCCAGGAACACCATCTCATAGACCCTCTGCATGGTAGAAGTCAAGATGAAAGGTTTCCCACAATCCCTGCATGTTTTTAGCAGATCAATGTTAAATGCTATTAGGCAATGAAGCAGCAGCATGGACAAAGAAATGCAGAAAGTTACAGGTCTATGATATAAAGGATCTCAAGGACCCCACTTTGTAATCGACGCTTCCCAAACTACCACCAAAAGCTAAATCACCAATGTAAATGCTGATTTTTAAACACATCCATCCCAAATTACAAACACATTGTCACAGAGATTGCTATTTTTAGGACTGCTCTTACCATGTCACCTTCTTGTCACCCTTTAACAGTCCATTCTCCAGAATGGTTGAGGATGATGAAACTAAAGAATCAAAAGGTGAAGATTGCAATGAACGACATCGGTTGAATCCCATGCTTTCACCAGCTAAGCCACGATTATTTTCATGTGGGAGTTCAAGATACCAGGCTGCTTTCTCCAGTGCTACATCCTGACAATATTCTTCCCAGCTGTGGATTCGAAACATCAATTTCAAACATGAGAAGATTCAGAACCAAATTTTAATAATCTGATGAAAGGTTGCATGAATAGCATGAATCTGGAAAGACGGGGAAAAAATCCTCTCTGAAGTCAAATATTATTCACATCACGAACTAGAGATTGACCAAAAAATATGCAAAGCATCGGATTATCAAATATCCAGCTCCAATTTCAATAACCTTTTCAAACTAAGGTTTTGTGGCGACTTACATCAAACAGTTGATACACTTGTCTCTTTCAAGAATGTAACATTTACTCAATGAATTAAAATGCAACAACTTACCGTAGTAAACAGGAACATGCTTCTTGAGAACAGAGATTGAATTTTGCTATAGCTCGGTCATTTAATTTCAAAAGTATAGACAGTACTCTTATCCCACACCATATTATGTCACACACACTTCTATTTCGTTCTTCATTTTTACCCAAATAGAAATCATGAAACTGACTTATATCGTTCAAAAGGCAAGACCAGTCCCACATCGTGGCAAAAACTTCAGGCTCTGCTAGAAGGAGACGATATGAAACCCGTACTGCATTCAGCAATCCAGCTCCATCCTAATAAGAGAGTAGTTAGGCAGCTTAATTTTTGCTATGCTAAATTGGGATAAAATAATTCTTATATCCAAAAATAGAGAGAAGAAAGCCACAGAAAATAAAGGAAATTTTGAATCCAATGGAGAAATCATTAGCACATAGTTATGACTAACAGCAACTTATCTTCAGACTTGGACAAGAAAATGAGTTTACAATAATCATTACGTAACAATTTAACTCCTTAAAATTAAACTCAGAACAATGTGGAAACAATGTAAACCTCAATAGACAACAAGCAGAGATCCTTAGTCTAGATATATATAATCTTATACTCTTAGTATATAGACCATAGGCAAGTTTTCAGCATGTATTGCCACACATATATCTCATTACCTTAAAGGGCAGCAAAAACTTCACAGGGAAAGAAAATTTGAACCAACAATACATCTCATGGCCAAAAACTTTCAAATATAAGAAAATTTGAAGCAACAAGTGACTACTAAAACAAACTCCAGTGTTATTATGATTGCAACCACAATATTTCTCAACGAAGAAGTTAAGGCAAATACATATTGATGATAGCCCGTTGCCACAAAGAAAGTCCAATACTATCCTAAGGAACTTCAACAACTCAAGTGGCACTCCACATCACTTGAGAGTGGTCTCTCATCTCGCAAATGATTTGAAGACTGCAAAGTTCGCCTCCTATTACTCTTAAATAAATTAAATTACTCAAGGTAAAAAGCAAATTGGGGAACGGAAAAGCTTAATAATGCAAATGTAGCCACTAATCATAATGAGATATTAGATGAAGTTTCTCAATGATATCTTGAACCATCTATCAACCATCTACCATAACCCAGGTCCCCCACAACCTCCTCCTATTTAAGATAATGTCCTCGACAAGTTAGAATTGCATCATGTTCCGTCTAATCACATCTTCCCAATACATCTTCGATCTATCTCTACCTCTCTTGAGAACATCCTTACCCAGCCTCTCATATCTCCGCATTATGGCGTTCGGACATCTCTTTTTCACATGTCCAAACCATTCAATCTCGCTTCCCGCAACTTGTCCTCCGCCGAAGTCACTCCCACTTTATCCAAGATATCATCATTTCTAATCCTATCTCTCCTAATATGCTCATAGTCCCATTGCAACATCCTCATTTCTACACTTCCAACTTTTGAATGTAATAGATCTTGATCAGCCAATATTCCGCCTCATATAACATTGTTGGTCTAACTACCACTAGGTAGAAATTGCCTTTCAATTTTGGTGGCACCTTCTTAAATCATCGAGTCAAAATCCTCTCAATCTTGTTCACCACAGCCTTTACTTTCTCTTCCTTCCTTCGTGGTTGATTTGCGACTTGGGCTCTGCGATGTGGATTTCTGAGCCATGAGGGATTTCTACGAAGGGTTTCAAGCTCTCTTCCCGTGGAGGGTGCATGTCATGCTAACATGCACCGAGAGAAAACAAATACCACCTCATTTATTTCGAATGTAGGTGGGGAATTTTAAGATGGTTTGAACTTGAAAGGATGACGTCAGCACCGTGAAAAAAAATATTGCTTAGCTGGGCCTTTAGAAGAAAGAGGAGAAGACATAAAAGAGGAGACCGACACTTATGCGAACTGTAAGGAGAGAAATAGGAAAGCTTTTGACGAGCTGTTTTATAAATTTAATGAATACATAGCCCTACATTCCTTGTTCAAGGTTTTCTATAATTTGGGTTATTCTAGTATGGGCATTCTTACCCATTCTTTAATGAATTTTATTACTTAATCCAAAAAAAAGTTTAGTCCCAAGATATTAGAGGCATAAATATAGAGGAAGACAATTGTATATATAAAATGGAACATTTTTAGTGACGAACACCAACAACATTTTTTCTATAACTAAATTTTCCTAAACTGTCTAGGTTTTTCTGATAGATTCTAATCAAAAATCCTACTACACTTTCTAGATTCTTCTGATAGATCATATGAGCATCCCCACTTGGCAGCTTTCTGGTAGAAAAATTATATTTCTTAGCAAAACTTTTGAAAGGGCAAAAGTATTTATTGTTTTTATTAAACATTACATTAGAGAACGATGGAGCTTGGTTCAAACTTTGGGGAAGAAATAAGTGCTTTTTAGTAGTAACAGAAATTGTTTACAGCTTTTAAGCAGAAGCTAAAAACAATAACTTCTTCAAAATATAGGTTGTTTTAAGTTTTTTATGACAAGATTACCAATATAGAAAATTCATAGTCAACAAACTAATTAGGAGTCACTTTCTAATTTTCATGAATCATCCATTAAATTTTCATTTTGCTTCTTTATCTATATTATACTAAAGATAAGCTAGAGAACTAGTTAAAATGAGAATATTTAAAAATATTAAGATTAAATGAGAATATTTAAAACTATAAGATTATTCAAACAATTCGAATGTGTAATTTGTGTTAAATGAACCCTGAGCCGAACAACCACAAAAACTAACTCGTCTGATGAGAATTATTCAAAATCATCTAAGGAGACAACAGCTCACTCCCTCAACGAACTTGGGATACTTAACACCCCATGTCCACCCAGGACCACCACATGGACAATATAACATAGGGGCTCAAACATTACATAATTAAGAATATGATTAGGCCTAGCTCTAACATTTTATTAGTTTATGTTACTTTACCAAATACAACTTTCGACCATCAGATCATATAAAGAGACAATAAAACATCTCAAAGACCAAAACCAATGAGGGATACATGACTGCTTGAAATGCGACAAGTAAAGAATTTAGGTAAGCGAACACCACTCACTTGCTTCGCATAAAATTTAAAATATTTATCATCCAAGAAAGGAAAAAGTCAAATAAAACTAAATGAGATAAAGATTAAAAATAACACTAGAAAAGATTCACAACAAGTCGCAACACCCAACAACCGTTGTACCGTTAAATTCAAGTTAAGATGACAACCGTCTCTTATGAATGTGTCATTATAAATAACTACGAACTTTAGGGAAGGACATAAAACCACAACAAAGACAATAACATCTCCTTCATAAAGGGGCGTATCTCCTTCATATAGGGAACAAAAGCTATTGCCTCAATCCACCGCCAAACAAATGTTTCTGACTTGTTTAAGGTCTCAAGTTTCAAAAGTCCTTCATTTCTTAAACACCGTACCCAGTTAAACAAGAACATATAAATTGGACATGGGAGTGAAGAAGTATTATTTTATTCATTGATCACCTACCTATGACTCATTCTCACACTTCTAGTAAGAAGTTGGAGTTTTTCCTTCCTTTCTTATTTGTGGTGCTACAGACACAACTAGCACATACTCTATATCCAGAGGTGGACCTACCTATTTGTAACCTCACAAATTTCTTTGGATATCTGTGCATATACCATGAGAAAATTAAATATATATTAAAAAAGAAACCCTGATAGGTGTGCTGGTCGAAGTGTCCCAGGATTTTGTCATTCGGTGTTCAATGATCTGGGTTCAGATCGGAACAACAAGTGTTTTTTTCCCTTTCTTTGGAGTTTGCTATTCTTTCCTCTACTAGCTTCTTAAGGCATAATCTTCTCACTTTTCTTCCAGTGGTACTTTTAACAGGTTTAGTTTCTTTACTCTCCTGGGCAAATATTCGTTGTTTTCTTTAGGTAGTATTTCTAACAACTTAGAAATTTTATACTACATGGGAATAATCATAGTTTGGGGCACTAAATTATTAACAAATCTTGATTTTGGTCCTTATAATAGAGATATATTGATTTATTTTGTGTAATTATGTTATATAGAATGCTTTAACATGCTCTTCATAGTAGTACCTTGCCATGACTTCTTCACTTCTGTTACAATTTGCTTTGAATTTTTTTCTAGCGTCAAAGGCCAGTCTATCTGAAACAACGTCTTATCTCTCAAATAGGTAGGATAAGTCTGTGTATACTCAACCTTCTTTCAATCCGACTTACAGGATTACACAGGTTATGTTGTTATTGTTGATTGTGCTTCAATACATTTAATTTTACATTAATTAAAATGTGTTTTGATTATTTATATATGCTATATTTAAGCTATTTTTGAAAGTACATTACCCTGGAATATGGTGTAACAATACAAGTTAAACACAACACGTTGTGACATAGGTAACAAAAAATGATTGATGATCATGAAAGTTTATGAACATTGACAAGCAAAGGGACCAAAAAGTGCGCATACCATATTCTTAAAGGTTAGAGGTGTTCAATTGGATATTACAAATTAAAGACTAAAATTGAAAATTTAGGAACAATCAGTTCTATCGGTCCATACATCAAATACTAATTGAAATCATTAAATCTTTTTTTTCCTAGTTATTCTTTTCCTATCAACGTTAAATCTCCCCCACCCCCTACGAATATGTATAGTAATAAGTAGTGTACATCTCCTTTTTTTCTTTTTTACCGTTAGTCCTTTTCTAGATTGTCGCAGTGTTACCAAAGGCGCGCTTAAGCCTAAAGAAAGGCTCAAAACATGTTGAGCACTTCGCCTCGCTTTATGTGCTTCACTATCGTCGTCAGTTTCTAAGTCATAATTTTCCTTTTCAATGAGTCTCTATAAAAAAGACAACACTAAACAATTGATATTTCACTTTTATCATAATTATTTTTCAATTTATTTGTTCATATAGTAATTATTCATGCTTATAACTATTAGTATTGAACTAAATATAAATATTTTTATTTATTCTCTCTTTGCGCCTTTTTTCATTGAAACCCACGCTTTTATTCGTGCTTTGCGTTTTAAGCCCCAACACACCTTATAGATTTTTTGCATTTTTTGCTTTTGATAACACTGGTTGTTGTAATATGTTGTGAAGAAAGATAGATCATGTGTTTTGTTTATGTTGTTATCTATTCAAAAATGACAATGTTCATGAAAGCACAAGTAATTTTTGCTGCTAGTTATTAACATATCAATGTTAAAGATATTGGTGCCTCCTCCATGCTTAAATCCTAGGTCGGCGACTGATACACATGCTAAATTTGAAGTTTTCACTAACCCAACAATTCATATAAGTCCAGAATTCCTGGATACAACAAATAAAACTTATACTCGAGGTCATACCACCATCCACTATCAATTCAAATTTGGTTTTATATTAAAATTTTGTAAAATCAAGAAAGACTAAAAACATGTTGGTCGTCATTTTAATGTTAGAATTCACTGATATCCTCAAAGCTCAGTAGAAATCTAGCATATACAATCTGGTACATGTATAGCTTTCAGTGAATGTCATGACCAAGCAGTTGTATTGGAGTAAGGAGAAAACGAAGGAGAGGGATGGTGTCAAAAAGAAGCTCTTAAAGACAAGACAGGAGGAAGAAACTCAGGATAAGAATTAAATAGAAATTATGGAGCAAAAGTTAGATAGTAAGAAATAAAATACCAGAACAACTGTCTCCGTAACTGAAATTCTCTGTCTAAACCTCTCAAATGGAGGGGGAGCAAACTCAAAGTAACACAAGACAGACCTGCGCGAAGGAGAACACTTTATTACTCTAACAATTGAGACATAAATACATAAGCAATTTACAGGTATGCAATATTTCCTCGATCACTACAACACAGCTGAACATAGAATCCTTGAATAAGGCAGCACTCAACACGGTGGATTATTAACTTATGGTATATCATTCCACATTCCGTAATCCTCTAATACATTCTCAAAGAGAAGAAAATACTTTACCTCAACAACGAACTGACCAAATCATGAGCTCTACAAAAAGCAAAACAAGCTAGCTCATGAAGTTTCAAACCCTTCCCTCTTTTAGCATAAACATCAATTATATGAACAGTATCTTCAACATCTAAATCCTCAACTTCTCCACTACCGTCTTCTCGATCAACATCCATCAAATCACCATCATCATTACACCTCAAATTAGGTACCAAACGAAGCAAAGAAACAGCTCTATCGACAATTTTCTTGGCTAACGGACGAAAACATCCAATTAAAGGGATTGTATACTTGGGATGTATCACAATTTCTCCCACAGCATTCACCACTTCTTCTTCTGTAACTTTATCACCCTATCAACAATTTAAAAAAAAAAAAATCATACTCAAAAAACATCACTCAAAAACACAAAATTAGTTAATTATATTATAGTTTTGAATACCTTTTTTAACAAGCAATCGAATTGGGATATCGAAGCGAGCTCAGGGCACCGATAAAAGAACCTCTGCAGCTCATAATACACACGAAAACTGCCATCAAACGACATATTTTTTAGAATAGCCTCTTTCAAAATGGATTTTATGTGTCTTGTAAGTTGTTGAAAGATGCTACAGGTGAAAGGAGGTGAAGGTGATAAAGTTTGAGAATAACTAGGGTTTAGGGTTTAAGGGTTGTTATTTTGCCGCTTTAGTTTTGATTTATATGTTTCGGCGGGTTGCCAGTTCTAAGAGGGTTTTACTAATTGGGTCGGTGTAAATATTTAGTTGTTGTTTGACTTTGGTAATAAAAATTAAAAATAAATAATTACGTAAAATAATCACCAACTTAATTATAAAAAAAAAATTAGCTAACAATTATAATATTATTGGCTAGTTTTCTAGTTTACACATCCCACTTGATTTCAAATTTTCAATACTTATATGTAACTTTATTATCTAATTGTTTATTGGCAGGAGTTACTACTGGAAATGTTGGTTACTTAGTAAACGTTATTCATGAGGTCGCTAAATCTGCTTAAGCTCTTAACATCATAAGACTCAATAACCAATTGTAAATGGTTGTAGGGACATCAAATTTCAGAAAGATCAAGATTCATTTTTTTTTTCCCTTTAGTGTACTCATTTTGTATGGTCATTGAGCAAAATTCATCACTTGACATATTCATATAATACATACATACTAATATATAGTTTTTTTTTTAAATTTATTATTAAAATTACTATTTAATTATATTAAACGACAAATAGTATTCTTGGGTATTTCGTGTCATGCAACTATTTGTAAAAATTACAATTTAATAAGATGACTATTGAATTTTCGCATGCATAAAAAGGGATAACCTCTATTGCTGTAGATATTCATGTATATCACATAGCTAGCAGTTATAGGCTTTTAGGGAATATGTACATGTTCATACACTATTTACTATGAAGTTTATACATTTTTTTAATAATATTCATGAATTACGTGGCTATTTATACAATGTCGATGCGAACTCATACACTATCTATATAATACAAATATATATTTATACATCATTATATAATATTTGATACATACTTATATAATATTGGTACATTACATATGTACTACACAACTATTTATAAATCATATTATATGCTCATACACTATCTATACAGTATCCGTACATGTTTATGTACCATCTATAC
>JBDJHY010000087.1:15722361-15735214 GCA_039654485.1 Withania somnifera
CTTTCATTGAATTGGGAGATGGAGCATCCATTGTCATCTAGCCCCAGCAGCCGGTCTGTCTCTTTTTGGATATAAGCTGGTAGGGAGGATCGGTCCCGGTTTTCCTCCGGGTCCTCCTGTGCTGTCCGACGTTCATGGGTTGGTTGTCGGGGTGACAGGGAGCGGACCTCCCTCCTATGGCGAAGGGATTCGCCATTCGCCGGGGATCCAGCTGTCTCGGGTGTTTCCCGGGATGGTCCGGTTGGTGTGTTGGTCATCCCAGAGTGTCGTGATAGATTCGGTTGGGCCTCCAGTTGCTGCTCGTACCACCTTTGGAACAATTCCGGGTGGTCAATTACAAACTTCTATATCATCTCTAGAGCGTTGCTGGAGGGGATATGAGGTTGGGGAAGTCCCGTGCTTTGTTGATTTGTATTAGCTCTGGGTTGCCCCCGTCCTCTTCCCCTCTTAGCAGGTCTCCCTCGTGCCGGGGCACTGGCACTTGGGTTGGCTCGAGCTGCCTGACTCCTTGTGTTCATGGTGTTTTTATGGTGTAATTGTTCAGGGTCCCCACAGACGGCGCCAATTGTTAAGTCTTAAAAACTCACCAAGGTGGAATATAAGAATGCTCCGTTTAGTAACAATGAATCACGATCGTAACGTGCAAAACAAAGCCCAGGGTGGTCCCCGGGGTCGTTCTCTGATGCTTAAGTTAGCAAACAAGCAATGAGAGAACTCCAATAATATTTAGTGGGTAGTATTTAGAGCGTACTTCTTCTTCTGACCTTACTTGGGCTTTTATAGATGTTTTGATGCCCAAATAGGAAAGGAATCAGTTCCGGAGTGATTTCCGGGGTTGATAAAGCTAAACATGGCAATCCTACCATAATTGTGCCATCTATAGATGGTATTATAATACTTATATGACTCTTCCTTTATTAGGAGTCCTTAATTAAGGTAAACGTTAATTACTTTATTTACAATTACCTCATTTACCTATGTAACCGTTCTTTGTGGGGTACGGCGGGCCACAACTATCAGTCTGGATCAGCTGTAAGTAGGTGGGCCGATGTACTTTTGGACCCATTCCTACAGTTGGATCTTTCTATTTATGGGTGACTATTATGCTTGGAAGCAATCATATTGTAGAATATAAACCACTCAAATATATAGTAGTGAAACAAATCGTATTATAGTTTTTCAGTTCGTTAATTAATTAAGATGAATTGGGTCAAATATCTAGCAGGTTAAAACACACTCCATCCAATTCAAGACCCTTTTCAAACAATTTGTTGTTAAATACATCTTGGTCATGTACATACATATTATTAATTTGGAAAAGCTACATGACTCTACCAAAGTTACATATATTTATCGACTATTATTTTAGTAAAGTGTTACCACGTAAAAGTCACTATATTAATCATAGCAGTGAATTTATCTCGTGTAACTATAGGTATCGGTCACTATTTAAATATTGAAAATGATATAAGAAACAAAATTACCAGTGGGAAAAGATTGACTGACAGCATATTTGTTGTTAGGTTATTACCTTTTTCATTCAACAAAATAATTAAAATACAACTACCATTAGTTTCTTTAGAGGATATCTTCTTCTGGGCATGCAGCATTTTCCAGTCAAACTTAGATTAGAACAGAAATTGAAATGTCAAAATAAAGAAAGATGATTAAATCAAGCAACCGCAGATACTTCAATTTAGTACTAACTAATTTCAAGAGAAACGTCAAACCAGAAGAAATTTACAAAGAAAGAACTACTCTAAAGCAGCCAGCAGGTTTCTAAATTGAAATTTACCTAATTCTAGAAATCAAGTTTAAGTGCTTAATGGTCTTTTAACCGACCATATAGGATACAAAACAATTTTCTTATTTAAAAGATAAAATTGTTTGACAAATGGAACATTTAGAGGAAAACTGTAAGAAATACCAACTTTAGATCTAAACAATGGGTAGCTAGTTAATGAGATTTGAAAATTTTGAAATTTTACAAATATAAATACGTACTCTAAGAGAAACATAGGTAATATTTGATTTTCTACCCATGTCCGCTATTTCATTGAAATCTGACTAATTTGAATTCGAGCTAGTAAGTCCCGTTACCGGGATAAAATACTCCCTACCAAAAAAGACTCCGTACTAAAGATTCAAACTCAAAATCTATGATTAAGAATAGAAGAATACCCACCACTCTAGCACAATCTTTGGTGGTGATTCTCATTAGTTAATCTAGTAACTTTCATAATACTTAGGTTAAGTTAAATAATTTTTCTCGTTACAAAAATTAGCTTAACTATTTCGATATGATAAAGTAAAGATTTAGTGTTCGTTCTTAAAATTACTCCAAAGGAAAGATTTTTCTATAACAATCCCAGAAAAATAATTAATACTGTCGAGTCACTAAAAAGAAAATTAGAGGTAACTTTCTATAACAAACATGGAACGGTATACTATAAGATATTATGTAACTAAAATACAACAAGTAAAAGCTAATAACAGTCGTGTAAGCTCTTATACACTATCAATGCATATCTAGAAACTCCATGCAGATTTAGAATTATAAGGTTTCAAATTTAAACTGAGAACAAAATGTTATTTTATATATATTATTGGTTGAAGGTAATATTTATTATGTGGAATTACGCATATATAGCCAGCTTGGATACTACAAATATTTAATTGTATCGTGTTTTTAAAAAAAAAAAAAAAATTGTAACTTTAGCTACTGAATAAGAAGAATCCATGACGGTTGACTTTCTTGCAAAATTGGCTATATTCAAAATTTTGAAATGTATAAAGCCAGACACTATTAGAAACAACTTTGACTGTTTTTGTAGGCTATTAATTAATTAATTAATAATAGTAATGATAGTTGTTTTGATGTTTGCTAAGACAAATATTATCATCTTTTGGTAGCTTTCACCTCTATAAATACATTAACATCCTTTGCACATTTTCTATCTCATATTATTTGTTTGCACCAAAAAAATGAAGTTGAAAGTGAAGATTTTCGTTCAGCAAATTGTAGGATTTCTTTTTCTAGTTTTCCTTTTACCAGCCCATGCATTTGTTCATCAGCATCGATTTGTCGTGAGTACTCTTTCTTTTACTTGTTTTTCTTTGGTTAAAAGTTAAAACCAATGATAAAAATAGGGAAAGTTGTTTTGTACCCTTCAATGAAGTACTTTAACATTTTCCCGGTGAGGAAACATTTCAGTCAAATTATTGATAGTTTAGTTAAGAATAAAAAATTAACATATTATGTCATATCAAGTACATAATTCAACCATATTCCATGCAGATTAAAGAAGCTCCATTCTCAAAGCTTTGCAGCTCGAAAAACATTTTGACTGTTAATGGTCAATTCCCTGGTCCAGTTCTCTATGCTAATACGGGAGATACACTCATTGTCAATGTCCAAAATGATGGAAGCCAAAATATAACAATTCATTGGTAAACATTCCTCTTCAATTAAAATATGTAATTCTGTTTGAAGTGTGATCTCGACACTTTTATTTAATAAATTATATGTTTAAGATGTCCTTTAGCTCATGTATGTGTCATTCCTATTCTTTTATGTAACTCAAATATAATGTAAAGGTTGTTTTGATAATGACGCTCTAATGCCATATTAAAGTATATGACCATTATGGTTAAGCACTTCGATGAGATGATGTTCAAATACTTCCAACATTTTTAATACTTTTTTCTTCTACATATATATCAAATTGATATAGTTAAATCAATGAAAAATATAAATAGCATATATTAATTTTGGAATCTAAAAAATGCAGGCATGGAGTAAAACAACCAAGGTTTCCATGGTCCGATGGTCCTGAATTTATTACTCAATGTCCAATTCGACCTGGAACCAACTTCAGTCAAAAGATTAAGCTTTCAGACGAGGAAGGAACCCTATGGTGGCATGCTCATAGTGATTGGTCAAGAGCCACTGTTAATGGTGCCCTTGTCATACGTCCTGCAAATAAAACTAGTTATCCTTTTCCTAAACCTGCCGCTGAAATTCCCATCATACTAGGTATAAATATACTTGCCTCAGTTTTGTAACAATTTGTTGCTTAGATGAGATTAGCATGGGATTTTTGTCATATTAGCATGGGATTGTAATTCCTTATTCGCCAATTCAATTTAACTTGCTGTAATTCTTTCTTTTCCCTTGTGATTAATCGTTAAGATTATTAAATTGCAGGGGAATGGTGGAAGAGTGATATACAAGCAATAGTGAATGAGTTTCTTGCAAGTGGAGCAGACGCAAACAAATCTGATGCTTTCCTTATAAATGGTCAACCAGGAGATCTATATCCTTGCTCAAAAAATGGTATAAGAAATATTAATACTAAACCCTTCACTTTTGTTCATCTTATTTTATATAGTTGCCTAGCAAAAATAATTTATCTTAAGATTTTAGAATATTATAGGAAGAATTTATTGAGATTGGATTTAACTTGGATTTTAGAAGAAAAAATACTTCTTATTAACATGCTGGTTACTACCAATCCTTTTTTTTTTTAATATGACACGGTAAATCTTTTAAGATTATACTTTTCAAAGTCTAACCGCGTTAGCAGAATTCAAAAGGAGAAATGAGAAGTCATTATTCTTAAGTACGCCAACTTAGACAATTCAAACTAGTCAATAGATTATATTTTTTAAAAATTTAAGTTATATACATTGTCAGTTACTATAAAAAATATTTACACTGTTAATTCGTTTCTATTTGAACAAGTTAGTGGTCTACTATTGTATACTCAACATCCTACCTAGATGAAATTACATTCAATATTACATTTTATGATGGTTGAAAAATTATTGATCAACTTCCTCTTCGTCTTTTTTTTTTTTTTTCAACAGATACATTCAAGCTAACAGTAGAAAAAGGCAAGACATATATGCTCAGAATGGTGAATGCAGTAATGAACAATCTCATGTTTTTTTCCGTTTCAAATCATCAACTTACTGTCGTAGGAACCGATGGTGCCTACGTTAAACCATTCAAAACTAATTACATCACAATTTCCCCGGGCCAAACTATCGATGTTTTGTTGGAAGCAAATGAAAATCCTGATCACTATTATATGGCTGCGAAGGCATACAATAGCGTAAATGGAGTTGAGTTTGATAACACAACCACCACTGGCATCATCCAGTATCGCGGAAATTACACACCTTCATCACCAATCCTTCCGAATCTCCCAAATTTCAACGATACGAACGCCTCGTTTAATTTTACAAGGACGTTCAAAAGCCTAGCTGATAAAAAACACCCCGTGAATGTACCCTTAAACGTGACTACCAATTTATTGTTCACATTTTCGGTTAACACGTTGCCGTGTGAAGATGAATCGTGTAGTGGACCTAACGGGGACCGATTTTCTGCTAGTGTTAACAATATAAGTTTTGTGTTACCTCGTATTGATATATTAGGAGCTTATTACAAGAACATTAAAGGGGTCTATGGAGAAGAATTTCCTAGTTTTCCCCCTTTTAATTTTAATTTTACGGGGGATTCTCTACCCGTGGAATTGCAACGTCCCGATCGGAGAACGGAGGTTCATGTTCTTGAATATGGAACAAATGTAGAGATTGTTTTTCAGGGGACTAGTCTTTTGGGTGGAATTGATCATCCAATTCACTTGCATGGATATAGTTTTTATGTTGTTGGATCAGGTTTTGGAAATTTTGACAAAGATAAAGACCCTTTGAAGTATAATCTTGTTGATCCTCCTCATCAAAACACTATTGCTATTGTGAGGAATGGCTGGGCTGCCATCAGATTTAAAGCTGATAATCCAGGTATTTATATTGATCAAATTAAATTGCTTAACTTGATCATCTATTATCATTTATCATTACTATTTAGAGGTATCAAATAGGCAAGTTAGAACTAGATTTGATGGGCTAATATGACTTGAGATTAAAAGAAATGGATCATAATTCAACTCGTTCAAACTTTTATCAAATTTTAGCTTCTTGATAATTTATACTTTAATAATTTAATAAAAAAAAAAAACAATAAACAAAAATTACAAGGCTTCTCATCAGCCCAAGTGAATTGAGATAATAACGGCGAGGTCATATTAGGCAAGTCCAATGAATCATATCTCATGAGCTAATCTTATCGTAAGGTTTATTTGACGCGGCAAACTTTATTGGTATGTGCTTCAATTAACATGTTGATCTAATCAAAACTAAGACTTTTAGACAATGTAAAAAAGTGTTACAGCTAATATAATTAGTATTCTTAGAAGCTAAACTCAACATTATATATCATATGCATGGATTCTTGTAAACCCGGAAACGTGGTACTTATTACATGATCAAGTAAATAAGTATAATTCTATCTGTATTAAAAAAAAATGTACATAATTTGAATTCTTTATCTAACAATATGCCTTTTTTTTATTTGTTTTTATTGGACAGGAGTATGGTTTTTGCATTGCCATTTAGAACGTCATGCGACCTGGGGAATGGAAATGGCATTCATTGTGAAAGATGGAAAAGGCCCCCAAGAGAAACTGCTTCCTCCCCCTCCTGATATGCCCAAGTGTTGAATTTCAATACCTCAAATTTAACTATTAATTAATCTTTTGGAACCTACTCAATGAGAGGACAGAAAGGGGGGGAAAAATTTGCTTATTGATTTTGTTAATTCATTACAATAACATATAGCTCGAATATTTATGTCTTTGTTTTTCTTTCATGTAATAAAATTGCTATTTTATATAGCTTAGTGGAGGTGTATTAAATATTTGATCATGATAATAATGTAAATCTGGTTTTTTATATATACCTTATTGATTTTCTCTTTTCTTTCATTTGCTTATTACATGTTCTTTTATATTCTTTTTTTCCTGTATTTTTCTTTTCATTTAAGATTATACTAATGATTATGATTATGGATATTATTTTTATAAAAATAGCGGTAAAGTGTAATGAGGTTATGGGAATTTCTTAATTGTATTAGCAATGGGAACAATTATTCTTTACTAAATTAGTTTTATGGTATGAGACAGTCGTTTGTCTTGCAAACCATTTGAAATGATCCGAGAACTTTTCTTTCTAATTGGACGTTTCATGAGCTAGTAGAATTTTGAAAATAAGTTTCAAGACCTATATAGCACATGAAAATCGTTTGAGAAAGATTGTAGAGCGTAGAAATGACTTTTTGAGCGTAAAAGAGATCGTGTGCCGTCTAGGGAATACCCCTCCCCGCTGCAAGGCCACTTTTTCAAGCTCAATGAGTCACCTCCGCGATGGGGGGGCTCATGCGACGCCGGCGTCGTTGAGGAATGCTACCTGGTTGATCCTACCAGTAGTCATATGCTTGTCTCAAAGATTAAGCTATAGTGCGGAAGCATGTGTGGTGCATTGGTCGGCGTCCCGAAACACCCTCCCTCCCCCAGACGGGAAAAAAATTAAATCCCACTCTTCAGAACATTTTCCTCAAGGGTCTTTCTCATCAATTTCCTACTCTTTAACCTTCAAAACTATGTTGTTTAATAAGTTTTAGGGATTACATAATAATCAGATTACTCCAACCAAATTCTCATTCAACCATTCAAAATACTCTTAAGTAACGCTCAAGCTCTCTCAACCTCCAACCTAGGGTTCAAGTAAGAAAAGTCATCAAGTTTCTTCTTCAAGGATTTTGTCCTATTAAGGTACACGGGGATTTCAGTGATAGGTTCCTTTCACTTTCGAATACAAGTATTTTCACGATATTATAGTTTATGTTTGACCAAGGATTTTATCATTTGAGTTCAAAAGTACTAAATTGTACTATGTTCTCCATTCATATGGTATTTTATGAATGATTATCATTTACTTTGGTCTTAAGTGAGAATTTCGATAACGTTTTACTTTTTATTGATTCTTGATAAACATTTAAATAAATTAATAAATTTATGTGAACTTGGTCATGTCTCAAGAAAAGCATCCATTTTCCACTTTATGACAAGCATGAAAAGAAATTATGAACTAAGACATGACAGGATTATGAACTTGCAATAAGATGTGAACTTATTCCAGTTTATGTTTTCCACACATATGATATACGTTGTAAGACTTTTACAAGTTATGAACATATAAGTATGTATAATTTTTTGGTAAAATTATTTAGTAAAGTGGACGAGGAATCCTGTCTTCTATTAGTAGAAGTTTGTGCTCCAGTCCCAGAACTACGTTTGCTAGTGTAAGAAATAAATCTATAGGCCTTTGCCCGGTATTTAGCCCAATAGGCTTTTTGTTCGATCATAGTTACAGTTTCATACACCCTCTTTACCATGTTAAGGTATTGAGGAACTCTCCCACGTGGAATTATTATGTTGAAAGTTATGAGCTCACACGGCGCTCATTGGTTAGAAGAAACTCGCATATAATATATGATTGTTACGATTTTCTACTTTTACATTTGGATAAAAGTCTTATTGTTCATTTTAGACATGCTTTCCATGTTTCCTACTTATATTATGTATATTCCCTATGTACTAGTATATCTGGTATATTGATTGTGCCTTACACTATATTATCTCATAATGTATATTATGCTCAAACTTAGCTACCAAACATCCGGTGGCTTTTGCAGCTTAAAGATTTGGTGAGTCCTCATTGTTTTGAGGACCACACTTTATTGTTTTCAATATACTTGTAGGACTTGATTACCATTTTGTAGTTAGCTATGGGTTTGTCCCAGTAACTCGTCATGTTATATTAGAGGTTTTCAGACACTGTTATGGTTTGTTATCCTTAGATAGGTGGATTGTCATGTTTCATTTATATTTTGTGTTTCAAAAAAATCAATAAGACTTTACAGTCTATTTTGTTTTAAGCATGCTTCCGCCTAAGTTTTCTAATGGTATACATTTAGTAATATTCTATTAGCATGGGTTAGCTTAGAGCCATTTGTGATTCTAAGCATTATGCCATGTACAGGACATGAACTCACGGTGTGACAAATATAGTATCAGAACCTCATGCTTAGGAGTCCTAGGTGTAATGATCCTTATGGTAATTTTTGTGTTTTGCATGTTATCTTGTGTTCTAGAAAATTTCGGTAGCTTCTCAAGGTCATTATAACCTGCTGGGGGCGGTAGTCTGGCTCCCCGGCGATTTGGTTGAGATTTATCTCACTTTTTCTATTAGAATCTGAACTTAGGTACTCATTGACTCTAGTCGAAATTCTTTCAAAAATGAGGTTGAAATCAAATTCCAACTGTTTTTTTAGCTCCACATGTAGATTTTGGTCTAGTGGATCTTTAGTTTGGGTCCACGAGCTTTCGGCGCTAATTTATCTCGTTTTGTGAGATAATAATTAGTTGGATGTTGGATGTTTGATTTGGATCAATTTTCGATGATTAGAGTGTCTGATAAGAAATTTGAATGCGCCATCAGCTCCGGAATGCCGACTTTGGACTAAGTAGAGCATTGGTTTGCTTTGAGTTGTCCAATATGATTTCGAGTGGCTTGCTAAATTTTTATGAAAGTTTGGGTAAAGTACTGACTTGGTCAACATCTCCATAATGACCTCGTATCAGAATTCTTCCTGTGTCATTGAGTCCAGAATATCATTTCAGGTGTATATGCACCATGTATTTTTTGAGTATTGGAACCGAATTCATATCGAGCCATCGTCGTAGCAATTCCAACTAAGTTGGATTTGCTGGTGCAAGCATCAGCTGGTACAATAGCACCTACGTCATTTTTATCGCAACTGTGACATCATACCTGCAATGCCCAGCTCGCACTTGCAATGGTAGGGCTCCAATAGGACCTTCACACCTGCGAAGTTCTGGTTGTACCTACGACCTCACCCTTGTGGCTATTTTCCGCACCTGTGAAGGCAAGTAGGGTGGAGACCCTTCGCACCTGCGACCCCTTTTTCGGCATGTGCAACACGTCCAGTGTTTTTAGTTATGTTTTTCTCATTATTTCAACCATTTTCCCATGGTTCAATCCCTCTAAGCTTCCCTCCAAACACTTCTTAGCTCTGAAAAATCATAATCAAGTGTGGGGAGGTTGGATTCTTAGTGTTTTACTTTTGCTTCCTTATGTATGATAGCTCTTTTCTCTTCAAATTTCCATAAACATAGTGACTTCCATCATTAATTCTCCATAATCAAGTTGTGATAAACTTACGTAAATTCTCTGAGTTCTGCTGAGAGTTAGCTATTCCCTTGTACACTTAGCTTGATTTCATTTCATAGTCAATTTTTTCTCGGTATTTTGGTATGCTTTTCTCTGTTTTTTAATTGTAATTTTGTAAAGTTTTGCCTTTTTTTTCTTCTTTTATGGGCATTTTGAGGCCTTTCCTTTACTCTATTATGCTTATTTTTGGAGCATGGGTTTCTGGTATGCTAAAAAATTTATGGCGAAGTTCATTTTCAGATCTGATTAGTAGGTCCCGCAAGCCCGTTTTAGGCCCAAATCTAGAATTTAGTATAATTTATATTATTGGACTCGTCTTGATATATAGATTCATATTTCACCAATTTTGAGACTATTTGTGAATGTTTCAGAAGAGATGATCGACGTGTGCTACAGAGGTGTATTCTCCGGACGACATGTAGGCTCCTTGGGCTTACTTTGGGGACAAGCGCTTAATAGCATCTGTGGGTTGGGAATTCTAGGTCGATACTGTGACCCTTGACCGTTTCTTCTATCATACGTCATCTCCTTATTATTGATGATGCTCGGACTAATACGACACTTTTGACCTAGTATTGGTCTTGTGTTGGACGTAGGGTGACTCTGAAAGTAGTAAAACACTGATGCGTGGGATTTACTTTTGGGTTTTGCCCTCGCGTTTGGGTTGTTGTCTTGTGATGCTAGTTGTAGCTTAGTTGAGCATAGGCAGCATATAGGTTAGCTATAGATATTGCATGTTTTTATGTTTTCATATAGCGTGAGGTTCAGATTCTGAGAGTTCATTGGGACCGAGGGCCTAGTATCACCCTTTTCCGATATTGTTTGGACTTGGAGGTCGATTTTTAATACAATAATGACTGAAATGGATAAAATGGAATAAAATTGAAATTTTCTTAATGAAACCAATAACATAATTGGTTTTTCTGCTTATTTTAGACTCGGTTGCGCACCAAGCACCGGTACTACCTTTTTTTACTTGTTTTAGACCAGGTATGACACCCTAGCATCATGTACTATCATAACTACTTATGTTATCACTTGAGTCCAACTTTTCTTTGGCAGTGAGTACAGCCTTTATCATATTATTTTACGCTTATTGATTCAAGGGCTTGTTCCCCTGATCCATTGTGGCTTGTGCACTGAGTTGTTGATACTTATTGTATGGTGATATCGCTATACTGAGGCATTGGATGTCAGGATATAAGCCTCCCTAAGGCTCCATGATATTGACATATGAGGATTTCCGTGACGTTGGCATATTGTGCGCGGTTGGCACGACTCCATGGACCCTGACGTTCAGGGGACAAGCACGTCGGAGGAAGGGTTTGCGGTGTAATAGAGGCATTTAGGGTTGTTACCCAGTTCGATTTGGATGGACGAACCGGCCCAAGTAGCACTGGACCGGCCCGGCTCGGTGGAAATCGAACCAAACCGATACAGTGACTGGGCTAGCCAGTCCGAGCCCCGTCCAAGTTGGGTTTTTGGGACCGGTCCCACCAACCCGAATTGGCACGGAATATTTATAAAAAAAATATTTTTTAATATAGAAGTTGGGCTACTTTAAATTGGGTCGCTCATTATTTTTTTGGACTGTTCTCAACGGTCCAAAACGGCTAATTTACCTATTTTATTAAAAAAAATCACCCAATTTTTTTCTATAAATACCACTTCAATTCATTTTCCACAACAATTCTCTCATTCTCTATTAATTTCTCTCAATATTCCTCATAAAAAAGTGTTCTAATTATTCACAATTAAATTCTTAATTTATTATTAAGACATTATTATTTATTAGCAACATCAAGCGATCAAATGAAAGATTTCAACTTTCAAGTATTCAATTAATATCGACAATTTGGTATAATAGTCCCATCTCTTACTTTTAATTTAAGAGTTTTTTAATTTGTTTATTATTTACAACTATATTATGTTTGTGCTTTTAAATTTAATTATTATATTTTTTAATATGGATAAACTAAGGAAAATGGGCAAAAGTGTTAAAAATTTGTGTTCCGAAAGCAGTCCGAGTAATAAGAAAAAAGTTTTGTTTTCGCTAGAGGTTCCGGTAGTAGTAGGAATTATAATTGTATGTCTGTCGCTCCACCTAGTATTGTTAGTGAACCTGAACAAGAATATGAATATGGCAGGGTGTAGGTATGCATGATATGAATTATGAGAAATTTTAAGAAAATTACGGTATAGAAGAAGATAATGAATTAGAAGGGGATGTTAATATTATTTTTGATGAATTTAATGATAACGATAATGATAATGATAATGATAATGATAATAAGAATAATAATAATAATAAGAAGAAGAAGAAGAAGAAGAAGAAGAATAATAGTAATAATAAGAATAATTATAATAATAATAATCAGAATCTCAAAATCTCATCCCTTCAATCTATTAATTTCGCTCCTAGTACTAATAGAAAAATTAGTGTTGTGTGAAATTTTTTTTTAAGATATATCGGTTAGTGAAATCGTTAAATATATTATTTGTAAGCAAGTATTTATGCACAAGAGGGGGCTAATGCAGGGGGGTGAGTACATTGACTAGACATTGAGAACTAAGAATGCACAGGATGGGCAAAGCAAGTTGTGCTAAGGAAGCCGGCACGACCCAGAGTATAATAAATTCCCAAACCGATTAATTAATGCAAAATATTATAATAAAGAAAAGAACCGTCTAT
>JBDJHY010000087.1:15735314-15746071 GCA_039654485.1 Withania somnifera
CTCTTACCTGCAAACCTACCCACTAATTATCGTCTTCCACAACTTCTCTTGAGTGATGTCATCAGTAAGTTGTAACTTCTCCATGATCATGTCTAGTCAAATCCCTTCAATACTTCTTTGGTATACCTCTACCTCGCTTAAGACCATTTGGTGCAAACCTCTCATATCTGCGCACTGTAGCATCCAAGCCCCTTCTCATCACATGTCCGAACCGTTTCAACCTTGCTTTCTGCATTTTGTCTTCCATCGAACACACCCCACCTTGTCACAAATAATCTCATTCCTAATCCTATGACTCCTAGTAACTCCACACATCCATCGCAACATCCTAATCTCTGCCACTCTCATCTTATGAATGCGAGAGTTCTTCTCAGTCCAACACTCCGTCCCGTACATATAGCAGGCCTATTCGCCACCCTATAGAACTTACCTTTAAGTTTATAGGGCACTCTTTTATCACATAAGGCTCCCGAGGCGAGCCTCTACTTCATCCACCCTACACCAGTACAGGAAGTGACATACTCGTCAATCTCTCTAACCGGATCATAGACCCAAAGTACTTGAAACAATATTTGTTCTGAACGACTTGACTATCCAACTTCACTCCACCTCAGCTTCAGGCATCACCTCACTAAAATTGCACTCTAAATACTCCAACTTAGTATTGACTCCTCCACGAGTCTTATCGATAAGAACATCATCTGCAAATAACATACACCAAGGCACCTCACCCTGAATTTGTCGTGTCAATACATCCATCACCAAGACAAATAAGTAAGGGCTAAGAGTCAAACCCTGGAGCAACCTCATTAAAACAGGAAAGGCCTCGGAATCACCTCCCAGCGGTTGTTACACGAGTCTTAGCTCTGTCATATATATCTTTTATCGCTCTAATGTAAGCCACATGAACACCTTTAGCTTCCAAGCACCTACACAAAACCTCCCTAGGAACTTTGTCATATGCCTTCTCTACATCGATGAACACTATGTGTAAGTCCCTCTTTTCCTTTTTGTATATTGCTCCAAAAGTCTCCTAACAAGATGGATGACTTCTGTAGTTGAGAGACCAAACATAAAGCCAAACTGATTCTTAGAAATAGTCGCGATCCTCCTCAAGTTTAACTAATTTTAATTGCGGAGTAATCGACAGTGATCAGGATTTCTTTTTTTCAGAGATGTCTTAAGCATCTGGTATCGATAGCTAGTCGCGTTATTTGGCCATTTTTGAACTTTTAGGTTTGGTGGTTAAGTCACTAGCCCTGTATTTCAGTTGATTTTCTCATTGCTTACTTGTTGAAAATCTAAAACTAATGTAGAAAATGTCATAAATACGATGGATTAAATTTTATCTTTTGATACATTGTGGTAATCTGTTAAAGTGATTTAACTACATTGCTTGTAAGCAGGTTTCAGAAAGATCCGCTGCTTCTTTCCTTTTGTTTATGTATACTGAATTTTTGTAAATTTTGGAATACATTCTTGTTCTTATTTGTTCTGTTTTGGGAAATTATTGTCAATCTGTAGAGCAATTGTGTACAAGAAATATTTGAGTTGTTGAATGTGTTATTTAAAGAGTAAGTGAATTTATGAGACAAATATGATTATTTCTCGATTCAAGTTCGACTAATTTTATCTGAGGAGAAATCGGTAGTGATCAGGATTTTTTTTAAAAGATATCTTATGCATCTGGTTTCACATAGCGAGTTGCTTTATATTGCCACATAAATGTGTAGTTTTGAACTTTTTGGATTTGTCACTCAGTCATTGTCCCTGTATTTCAGTTGCTTCTTTGTTGAACATCTAAATCTGATACAATGAATTAAATTTCAGCTTTTGATACGTTTTGATAATCTGTTAAAATGATTCATTTGCCTGCGAAAAGTAATGGATTCGTTCTAGTGAATATAAGTGAATTATTGATAGATCTTAACTTGCTCTCTTAGCCTCGCTTAGGCTATCGCATATTGTAAGATTTCTATTATGAAGGTCCAATTCTGGCTGATATTGTTGCACGAGGTCATGTTTATTGGTGGCTTTGTTGTAGAGAAGCTTCTTGTTTCATCGTTTTTTCAACTTATGGTCTGAACTTAAATTGAATTGCGCTACATTACTTATGATCTGGTACTGTTGCATGTTGGATCAGGCAAATGATGCACAACTTAGTACGATGGTCGCTGAACAGGTATGTGGATGCTTCCACTTAATGTTTAGACTTAAAACGACTTACTCTTATGTCTAGATAATGTTTGCAATTTCTTCTGTTTTTTGCTGTATTCTAACTTGGGAGGCTTTTGAAGCTCTAATTTTGCATCTTGTAATTTTTTTACGGTGAGAGAAATGTTTGCTATGGGAAACTTTCCCTGTCTCCAGATAATAAACTCTTATCTGCTGCATAAATTTCTGGAATGCAGGTTGAGCAAGCTCAAGCTGGTCTACAATCACTTTCCTCATCTCAGAAGACTATAAACCAGCTCCGAGAAAACTTCCTTTCTATTGAAAAGTATATTAATGATTCACTGTTTGAGCTATGTATGTCATTATGTCTTGAGCTTGAGCTGAGTTCTTTCTTCTTGGACCAGGCTTTGTCAAGAATGCCAAAATTTAATCGAAAATCATGACCAGATAAAGATTCTCAGTAACACCAGGAATAATTTGAACACTACTCTGAAGGTATGTCTTGCTCTTATCTTTTTATTCCAAGCTTTTAGTTATAGCAGGTAAGTGAAATTTTTATATGACTTTTCTCTCAAGGATGCTATATTCCATCAAATCATGCTGCACTGACGTTACCCAGTCCACTGCACAATCTCATATAGGTTACTAGTATTTCTGCTATAATAAACTCTGCACCTAACATTATTTCTTTCATAGTTAAGTACTGTATTGCGCCTATCTTTATGAAAGTCACTTAGGAGCCATTTGTTCATGGATCTTTTCTCCCTTTTTATTTATTTTTTTCAAAATAGCATTTGGTTAATCATTGGACTGATTTTTGAAGATGAAACTCAAATTTGAAAAAGTGGTTTTGACAAGTTTTCAAGTGAAAAATGTTTTCTACTCGTGAAATTTCAACTTTTTTCAAAGTTAACTGCTGCTGCAAATACTTCTTCAATTTCCAAATGCACCTTTTCAACTTAACTTCAAATACTACTTTTTTTTCTTTTACAAATAGCACATTTTTTATGTCCAAACGCCTTCTTAGTATAGTCCAAAAGTTTGGAGCTTTTTGTTGCTTCGCTGGTTATCAATCCATATAATTGCTTTGTTTCTCATAGGATGTGGAGGGAATGATGTCAATTTCAGTAGAGGCATCTGAAGCACGGGATTCTCTTAGAGATGATAAGGAACTAATTAATACCTATGAAGTAAGTTCTTCTCAGATTTATGACTTTCTTAATCATCAACTCTCTCCCTGGTCTTGCTCTGATAGTCTGATATGTCTTATTTAAATTGGCTACAGAGGTTAACAGCTCTTGATGGAAAGCGAAGGTTCGCGCTAGCTGCTGCAGGGTCCCATAAAGAAGAGGTCGGTAGACTAAGGTCAGTGTCTTGTTTTTCTTAATTTATGTTCATTTCAGTATGAATCATAGTATCTTGCTCATTTAGGTATGAATCATAGAGTAAGGCCCTCTTTCTGACCCCGAAATTTTGAAGTTCGTCAACTGTTGTTTTACCCGTGCTGCTTTTGGTTCTTGATATAACATATATAATGCAAGAAATTCTTGAACCATATTCATGTTGGATAAACACAGTCACAGTCGCTGCAAATCGGGTGCTTGCAGATCTCTGTATGGGGAAAAATAGTGACTATCAGCTTGGACGTGCTAGTTTCAATTTCTCAATAGCCGATGTAGTAACTTATGAAGATAACTATGACAGAACGTCACAACCACATACCATACTGAAGAAAAATTGAAGGCGTGCAACAACATCCAATAATGCTCTTGTCTCAATTTCACCTTAACAATTACATACTACTTAAATTGTGTGCAGTGAATTGATAATAATTGTAGTGAAACATATAGAAAGTCTTTAATCCGCTGATTTTTGGAAGACCTCTTACTGATTGTGGCATTGGAATCTGACCATTTTGACTTGAACCTTTTTGAAATTTGTCAGAGAATATTTTGAAGATGTGGATAGAACATGGGAGACCTTTGAGAAGACACTGTGGGCCCATATTGCAAATTTCTCTAAACTTGCTAAGGAGAGGTATTATTGATTGTTTAAAGAATCATTTATCAAGATGTCCAATCATGCTGCCTATCAAGATGTCAAATCATGCTGCCTGTATTACGATAATCTTGTTTTTTTGGGGGAGTAAATACTTTGTGTGGCATGATTACAAGGTACATAATTTTTGAAGTTTTCTTCAAACTTCAGTCAGTGGTGTGGTTGGTGGAAGGTCTTTTTGATTCTTCCCTTTTTTTTCCTTCTTGTTTTTGTTAGGCCTAATGCTGAAATCCATATATCTATATTATATTAAAAGTGTGAAGGCCCTTACAAATGTTAATTGAATTTTTTGCCCTTTATTAAAAGTTTCTGCAGTATACAAAAAAACCCTCTTTTCCTATTTTACTAAAATTATGAAGTATTTTTATAATATAAAATATTGAATTGAATGTAATAAATACTCCCTCTGTCCTAATTTATTTGACACTTTCCTTCTTAGTCAGTCCAAAAAAGAATGCCATATTTCTATATTTAGTAGCAATATAATTTTAAAATTTCTATTTTACCCTTAATAAATGATTTGTAGCCACACAAATATACATGAGTTATTTTAGACCACACATTTCAAAAATCTTCTCGTATTTCTTAAATTCCGTGCCGAGTCAAAGTGTTCTTCACCTTCTTCGCAAGGTGAAGGTTTTTGTACACACTTTTCTTGTTCCTTCTACATGTTCTTTTTTCCCCCACCTTTGATAAGTAAAATTTTTTCTAACTTGAAATATTTAGATAGTTTTAAAATTTCAGAGTTTTATATCAATTGAGATTTTATTTTATACAAATTTGGCCTTATTTGATCTAGGTAAAAAATAATGATATTTAGCACTTCTAATCAATTACGCCTTTTCTACTTCTACTCTTCTTATTTGATTTTGATTTAAATCATCTTACATTCATTATCATCATCCTTTTTGCCTTTCTTTATTTCTTTTTATTCATAGCTTCAAAGATTATATATGGTTTTCTTATATATGGTTTTCATAATCAATAATTTGACAATGAATTCTCACATTTTGATAATTTCTGTATTTTTTTAATTAAAAGTTTTTAATCAAAAAGTTAGACAGAACAACCATGTTGTCGTTGATAAAGTAGCCGTTGAATTTTCTGAAAATTCTATTTAATGGATTGAAATCATAATATATACTAAGAAATTTGTTGTTCAACGACGAGGTTTTTCATGTAAATTTTTTGTATTTTTGTATTTGTTATTTTTGAGTTTTTTAATCCTACTGCTACTATTCTCGAAGAATCATGTTTATTCAATAAGTCTAAAATTGAGACTCTATAGAATAACATTTTTCTTATTTTTACTTTTCGTTCTTGATTGTGTTAATCTAAGTTTCGCGGATATTTCGATGCCCGCACGTGTTGGATTCTCCAAAAATACATTATTTTGGGAGAATTCGAGACGCATCCGTTGACATTTTTGAAGAGTCTAAGCAACGTAGGTGTTAATATTCATGTTATTGAATAAGTCTAAAAATTGAGGCTCTATAGTGTAACACTTTTTTTATTTTTACTTTTTGTTCTGTTAATATTATCTCTAAAAATGATATCATTTTCAGGACGTACTTTGATCACAGTAAATTTTTCAATAAATCAAGATCTGATAATAATTGAATGCATATAATTGAAAATTTTGGTGCGAAAGCCTCAAGGTTGACAAAGATTAGCATCAATACAATAAAATATAAATTTTCTGTCACGATCTGATTTTTCGGATCATGATAGCACCTACTATCCCACCAGTAGGAAAACCAACCTTGTAGCCCATAGCCATAGCGATGGACTACTATAGCAAGTACGGTACACACAAATGCGATAAATAAAGTAAAGAGGAAGCAAATGAGGTGAGAGAAGTAAAATAATACAACAAAATTGACAAACCTCCCAGAACCTGGTATCAGTGTATAAAGAGCTACTAAGTACAGAATACAGGATACAGGTCAATAAGTACAAAGTCTGTCTCTCAAAGTACAAAAGAAAAAATATAAAGCTGATGAGATGCAGACCGAAACTGGACGTCCAAAGCTCACCCTGGATCTCCAAAAGTAGCAGCGAGGAGGCACGAACAACTAAATCAACGTCGGACGCTAGTACTCGGATCTGCACAAGGGAAACACAAGTGCAACATGAGTATAAGTTGTCGAAGCAACAAGTACCTAGTAGGCTTCGAGGGCCTACTAGGCACATAGCAAATATAATAACGAAAATAACAGGAATAGAAAGAAAACAAGTTATCGAGTAAACAATACAACACAAGAAACTAGCTACTCAGACAAAAGCAAGAAAACAAATACCGTACAATACAACTAGCTAAACCACATAGAAGGATCATAGATAGGGAGAGGAGGACGTACTTGAGATCCTTGTAGCAATACAGAAATAACAACGAATGAATAAGACAAGATAGATAGCAAAGGAAACTAAAGGGAATCGGACAATGTACCCGTAACCTTAAGATATGAAGGGGACGAATGTAGCAAATAGTAAGACGCACAAATGACCCACAATGCAAGGATGGTCAATCGGTATAGTTAGTATGTCTAAACAATATATATATCAAAGTAAAAACAGATAAAACCCTTCCAAGCCCACATAAGAATGGAAAAGTACTAACTATACCGATTGACCATCAATGGAAAAGTACGCAGAAGTCACCCTCACCAATTCGGCATCCCATACTACTGGATGTACATACAGAAAATAAGTGCGATAAAGTAAACACACAGACACAATGATGCATAGTTCCTGTGTACGCTCCTCCTCGGGTACCCGAAGGCCCAACAGGAAGAACCCATGGAAGGCCTTCCCTCGAATGCCTTTACTAAATTGCAGACCCCTTCTCCGACGTGTTTGTCTTCAGAACGACAAGGTCTATGGAGGTGTGCCAACTGCGCATAAAATGCTTAATGTCACGAGAGTCCTCAATGTAACGATATCACGGAGCCTTGGGGAGGATTATATCTCGGCATCCAATGCCTTAATCTAGCAGTATCGCCGTACTATAAGCTTCGACAACTTAGTGCCACTAATCTTAAAATCTTAAGGAACAGGGTCCCGAACCAATAGGCGTGTAGTATGAAAAGGCTGTATTCACTGCCAAAGCAAAGTCGGACTCAAGTACCAACAATAGTAGTAAATGAGAGTACCCGATGCCAGGGTGTGGAACTTGGTCTAAAACAAGTAGAAAAAAGATAGTGCCAGGTATCCGACAAGCAGTCGGGTCTAAAACAAGTAGAAAAGCCACTTATATTATTAATTCCCTGAAAGTCCAGCTTACCGTTTTTAGTCCATTTATCTAATTATTATACGAAAATCGGCCCACAAGGCCATATAGTTTCAGAAAACGGTGATAATAGACACCCGACCCCAATGCACTCTCAAGGGTTAAACCACGACCCTCACGCTGTATAATGGCATAAAACTGGCAATATCTATAGCTAACCTGTGCGCTGCACAAACCCAAACAAAGCTATAACTAACAGCACACCAAAGCCAGCCCAAATCAAGGGCAAACCCAAAAATCAACGAATCGGCGTTATACTACTTCCAGTGTCACCCTACCACCATCAAAAGGGCAATACTTGGTCCAAGGCGTTGTATTACACCGAGCACGGACAGAAAGAACGAGATGAAGCAGTATAGACAGAGCGATCAAGGGTCACGGTATCGACCTAGAAATCCCAACCCACGGATATTATTTAGTGTAATTATAAATGCTATATCCCAGAGTAAGTCGAAGGAACCTACCCGTCGTCTGGCGAATATCGTGCTGCAACACACAAAGATAAGCTCGACTAACATCAAATAGCCTTGAATGAACACATTGCCAAAACACGAACTTACACGTCAAGACGAAGCTAACGATATAAATTATACTAAATTTCGGACTTGGTCGAAAATCAGGTCTAAAATGGCCTGCAGGACCCGCTAAACTAACTTGGAAACGGACTTCGCCACGGAGTTTCCGACAACACTAGGAACTCATGCTCCAAAAATGAGCGTACTCCAAGCAAGAAATGGGCCCAAAAACGCCCGGAGAAGAGGAGAAATAAAGTGTAAAACTTTACAAAGTTACAAAGTTTACATGGAAGAATTACGTACCGAAATGCAATTGGGAAGTCGACTACGGAGAGAACCAAGCTTAACGCACCAAATGTAGTCAATAACCAGTTGAAACAGGAGAATTTCCAAGAATCTACAAGGCTTGATCAAGAAACATTAATGGTGGGAATCACCATTTTCATAAAATTCACAAGGTGGGGACTTACGAAAAGTGGAGAGGCAAGAACCGAGCCAAGAACAACTTCTGCACACTTGACTAAGGATCACCAGCAATTTCCAGTGTTTAGAGAGAGCTCTAGAGAGAGAACCAAGTGAGAAAAGTGGCTGAAAATTTCGATGTGGACATATATATAAAAACTGAAAGTGTCGCACTTGAGGAAAAAGGGGTCAGAGGTGCGAGGAAGGGATCGCAGGTGCGGAGGCTCCCCAATCCAGCCTCCTTTGAAGGTGCAGAGAATCCTCCGCAGGGGGAGCTTCGCACCCTGCCATCCCAGGTGCGACCTGGACATCGCAGGTGCGACTGCACCAACAATTTCAATTAACGATGAAGGTTCGATATGAGTTCGGGGCCCGATACGCGCAAACATTCCGGACTCAACGGCACAGTCGAAATTCCGATGCGAGGCCGTTTTGGAAAAATATTGACCAAGTCAAACACTTGGGCCAAAATTGCCTAAAATCCACAAAATGACTCGAAATCACACTGGACACTTCAGGAAGCGAACCAATACTCTACCTAGCCCAAAGTCGGCATTTCAGAGCTGATGGCGTAGTTAGATTTCCGATCCGACGCTCCTATCATCAAATGTTGACCCAAGTCAACCATTCGACATCCAACTAATTGTTATCTCGTCAAATGAGATAAATTCGCCCCCAAGCTCCTAGACCCGAATCAAGGATCCCCCTAGACCAAAATCTACATTACAGAGCTAATGGAACTGATTGATTTCGATTTCGAGCTCGTCTTCAAGGAATGTCGACTAAAGTTAACGAGTACCTAAGCTTATACTCTAAAACAGGCAAAGTAAGATAAGTATCAATCGAACTGCCACGGAGCCTGGCTACCAGTTCCCGCAGGTCATAAATGACCTAGGCATCTACCGGAATGCTCTAGAACGCAAGGTAACACGTAAAGCACAGAAATGACCGTAAGGGTTATTATATTTTCTTAGATAAAATTCTTGTTGAAATTATTTGAAGTTAAAGTTATTTGTGAAAATATGTTTTGTGTTTGCATTTTTCAATCAATCCCAATGCAAGTATGTTTCATTGATTTAATTTGGTGCCACTAATTTTTATAAACAATATTACAAAGTATTGAGTTACTTGTTCTTCCAATGGTATGTGCTCGATAACTATTGGTTATGAAGTACAAGGAATAACAAATATACTAAAATTCAGAACTTCGAACAAATAACCCATATTGTCTATTTGGGGTTTGTGCCACAGGGAGAAACACATATCTCTACATAAGTAGAGTTACAATTAGGATTTGATTTGCAAGGTAAATTTTTTGTTCAAACATAATATTTTCTTTATTCAATATTTGGGATTATGTGCCTTTTCTCCTATTTATATTTGTGAATGGTATTTTGGGAGATAATTGTTATTTTTTTCTCTTAGTTGATTGATATTTTGCTTCTTAAATCTTTTCTTATTTGAACTATATTAAAAATTCTAAGATTTAATATATGAAAGTCAATTACATTTTATTAACTTATAGAAATTCTTTCTCTTTTAACTAACTAATTATGAAGAGTGTAAAATATAAAAATACCAATGAAAAAAGAATCCAGAAATTAATACTATCTCCTTACCAAAATTATTATATAATAGTACAGTTGAAAATAGAAGATTACTGATATCATGCAAAACAACTTTATGTTTGACATGTCGAAGTTGTTTAAGATTATTTGAATTGAGTTAATATTAATTTTTCTTTCTTACTTGTTGCATTCATAATAATTTCAAGTACTTATTCTAAAATTTTAATTATCAATTAAATTCATTATCATATATCTGTCATTAACTCATAATCATGGTTGACAACTTATTAGGATTATGAAATGAAAAAGGGTTGTAGTACACTGATAGTTAAAATTAAATAAAAAAATATATACTTCGTTTAAGAGCAATTGCTATTTTTAATTATTTATTTATATTTTATATTAATTAGCGGCTTGACGTGATGTACACGTGCGATGCACATAATTTAGCCTATGACTCGATCTACGACTGCCTCTCGTGGTTTGGTGTAATAGACACTTTTAAGAATAGTTAATTCAGAGTTATACCAGCTTGAAAAGTATATTGCTAATTTATAAGGTAAAGTGCCGAATACTTTGTACTTTTTAGGTTTAGGAGTCTTCTCATGTGGAATTGAACAATATTTTACCTTCAATCAAAGACTATTTCTATGATAATTTTCTACAATGAAGCAAGTACCAAAATGGATC
>JBDJHY010000087.1:15754992-15765273 GCA_039654485.1 Withania somnifera
AACACACGTATGCTAAGCTTAGTAGAGACATAAAGAAGAGAAAAGTAATGTCAAATCCAAGCTAAATCCTCAAGTAACCATATGACTCAAATTGCACGATTTTTCTTGTTGCTTTCTTTCTCAGAACAACATAGTTGGATAGCTCAACCTAATGCTGATGATTGTTATGTTCTGAGTATACCTTTATGGACTACTTTTATAAAGATTGGGCCACTGGTAGTCAAATAGAGGTTGCCAGAGTTCCTCATTGTGATTCATGTGAAAAGCAGGTGACTTCTGGTATATTTGTAGAAGGGATTTGTTAATTATAGCAGAAATATCCCTCTCAAAAAAATTAAAGCAGAAATACCGATGTCCAATCTCGGAAAGTGCAAGAAATGGTATGAAATAAAAGAATCCCTTCTTTGTTGATTACATGATGTTTTTTTTTCCTTGACAAGTTTTTTGGGTGGAGTATATAATTTCACGAACACTTAGTTCTTTTAACAGCGATACAGATAAAGACAGCATCTTGGATCTGCCCTACGCTACTGTGACCACTTTACTCTCTATTCCTGTGAGGAGAAATAAAATATGTATTGTTAAAGTTCTTTGGGTATCAATTAGCTGCTTTTCTTTTCCCGTGAAAATACTTGAAAGGGGAACATATAAATTTGATATATAAGATGAAGAAAACCCTCGAATTTGAAGAACAACTAGCAACATGTCATGGTGAAATTAAGCATCTGCCATGGACCTCCTTTTTTTTTTTCCATTTATCTTTATTGAAGTGTTATGATTGCACATGTCGGTTATAACTTCAAGTCGTAAACTAATTTCTTCATGTACTTTATAAGAAAAGGAGTGAACTTATTCTTCGTGTGATAATTGACGTCTTCTAGTTTGTGCTGAATCTCTCAAATTTCATTTACTTATTTCAATTCTGATCATGCTATTTGTTTATTTGGCATAATTTGCAGCCCACAAACACTTGTCCGTGCTATAAGGTATGTAAATTAAAATGGAAATCTTCATGTTCAATAGTGAGTTGATTAATAAGACATCTTTTTCCATTTTTGTTTAACATACTTGTACTGTGTCGGAGCTGCCCCTGTTATGCTCATAATCTTGGGCAATGTTGCACATCTATAGTGTAGTACCTTCTTGCTAATCAATACATAGTTCATGAATCCAGGATCTTCACTGATCTTTTATTCACCCTTCTCCAGGGTTGTTGAAATGCAAGAAATCCTAGATCAGCAACTAGCAGAAGAAGCAGCTGAGGCCGAGGGAGGTGGTGCTATGGCATCAATTGCAAATCCTCGAAGAAATGCCAAGTAGGTGCTTTATCTTGCCGGTTTTGTGATTTGTTCAACTTTCTGCGTCCATCAGACATGTCAAAGTTATCAATGTATATCTGATTAATGTTTTGGCCTGCAGGAAAACAACTTCTTCTAAAAATCTCACACAACAGAAATTGAAGGTTCAGGGAAAAGGTTACAAGGATAAATGTTATGAAAGTATAAGGAAGTCTGTTGAAGCACGTTTTGACAAGTTGCTTGCTATGGGAGATCTTAAAACAGCTATAGAGGAAGCTAGAATGGTCAGAATTTCTGTTTTTACATGTTGACTTGTTCATGCATTTAGAAGTTAAAACTATTTACTCTCCAAAGATAACTTTTTAATATCGACAAACTGAGAGAATGAATTCAAAGGTAGTATTTAATTTGGTAAAAAAACATGCGTTCAATCATCCATGAAGTCTTTCCATTTGATGAGACTTTCGATGCTTATCAAGGACCTCCTCTCCTGTTGTCTGTCATGTATAGTCATTTATATTGACCCAAATTGTCCCTAGTTTCCTTCATCTTGCTGACAGAATACAAGCTTTCCCAAGCACGTACCCCATTTTAGTTGCTGATATCATGCCTTCCAAACTAATTTCTTGTCAAGGTTATGACGTGTCATGATGGGTTTTAACATATTATTAACCCCTAAACTCATTGAGAAGATGACTAGATAAAACGTTCTTGGAATTGGTCTGCATTTTTTTCTTTGCTTGATAAAAAAAAGAGAATTTTATTCAGGAGGAGGAATAATTCAAGGTGAGTGACACATCCTCTTGCCAGTGATTAGTGACAAAGTGGAGGAAAATTGAACTTTCTGGTGATATGTGTTTATTCTCATAATTGCAGATATCCTTTCTTATATTGGTATTGACATGTAATCTCATCAATTTCAGATAGGAGAAGAGCTTGGAGAGATATATGACTATGTGGCTCCATGTTTTCCTCCAAGGTTTGATCTCTTCTCTTTAAACCTCTATAATGCCATTTTTTTCCATTTGTCGGGAGCAACTAGATTTTGTGATAGATAAACAAAACATTACATGTCTAGAAAGAATAACCTCCTACTCATACTCTTAATATTGTCCTCAGAGCAGTCCTACTATCTCAAATTTGGCTATGTTGTATCCATCAGACACTATGTTGGAAGTTTTTCCTCAATTTTGGAAATTACTTTGCAAAATAACTGTTATCTGTAACATTAGTCACAATCCTAAATTTGTCCCTGTTTGTATCCATTAGAGGCTACGTTGGAAGTTTTTCCTCAATTTTGGAAGTTACTTGGCTAAATAACTCTTATCCCTAACATTAGTCACGATCTGAAATGCTCCTCATTGCTATAATAGTTTTCCACTATTGATAAAGTATAATATTCTATGTAACTCAATGTTATATGGCTGATAAGCATGATGTTCTTAATATTTGGGATCGAGAAGTTTCACTTGCATCTTGTCGATGCGATTTTGTTCAAAAAGCTTTTTCTACTGCTTGTTCTAAATAGGCGTGTCTTTGGTGTTAATCATGCAACACTTTCAACTCAACACAAGATCTACTTCTGTTTCTTTTCTGTTAGTTGCTATTTCATCCTAACTTATACTTTGTATGGTCTCAGATATGAAGTTTTCCAGCTTATGGTAAATCTTTATACGGAGAGATTTGTTCAGTGGCTTAGAAAGCTGAGTGACAAAGCTGGTAATATGACAAACATAGACATTCTAAAGGTAATGCAACTTTAATCATATTGACATTTTCTTTATTTTGGATTGCTGAAGGATTACCTTCGGATGAGAAACTTTTGTTTGTTTGATTAGAAGTTACAGAATACAGAAATCTTTTAAATTATGGAATATGGAAGTCATTAAAAAAAAGCCTTTCAGTCAGTTTTCTAATCTGAAGGATATTTGATATTAATTCCTATGCTGTTGTGGTCATAGGCTCATCGTTTAAAGGTCAAAATTTGGAAAGATTTGTTCAGTTGTTGAGAAAGCTGAGTGTATAATATGATGAGTATATAAATTTTAAAGTTAATTCAACTCTAATCATCTCGACATTTTCTTTTCTTGTCTTTTGGATAAATTAAGGATTATATTGGCATTAGGAATTATTGTTTATCTGATTAAAAACTGGATAATATTGAAATTTTATAAGTATACTGTTGAATAGGAAAGTCATAAAAAAAGAATTTCAACCAGTTATTCCGTATCTAAAGACTATTTGACCTTAATCCCTATGTCGTGGTCTTTGGCTCATAGGCTTTGTCACACTCCAACCTTGGTGGGGCATACCGGCACTCTGGTGCCTTAACCTGACCGAGCAGACCTGCTCTACATGAACATAAAGGCATAACATTTCATGGAACATAGACTCAAGCGGAACATTAATGGTTTATCTCGAAGTAGTCATTTCATAAAAGAGAGCCTCGGCTCAAAAGCATAAGAGAAAATAGAGCGATTGGTAAGCTGACCCTACAAGGAATTCTTTAGTTTCAGTTTCGTGGGAAGAAGAAGAAGGGGCGAAGTCTCAACTACCTGACTACTAGTTAAAACAAAACCAGAGCTAGAGTGTGCCAAAAGGATAACTGCATACATGACATGAAATACTTAGGTTTATGAAGCCTCTAAGACATGACAGATAGAAATACCGGGACAAGGCCTTGGCATACCCAGAGCATCTATATACGTAAGATTGACAAGACCCCGAATAATATTGAGGCTCATGTACTGCAGCTGAGTGTAAGGAAGGAATGCCTATCGTGTAAGGAATAATCGTTCGGCTTGCATGTTACTTATGCGACCGCATCTTGGAACGTATCTGGCACCAGTTCACCAAATTACATCTTTTCAACTTCTTCCAACTTTAAACCTTTATAAAACCATTCCATACTGAAATTCTTGACTTAATACCTGAGCTCACTCATATTCTGGTCGAATTAACCACAATAAATGAACTAAACCTTGGCTGGAAAGTAGGGGATGGTATGGTTTTGAGGTCAAATTTGGTCAAATATTCTTGTTTGTTTTACTACTTGTGTGCTTCTTTCTTTAATTTTACTTGTATGCATATTAGGGGGTTCAATTAACCTTCTTATCCTTGCTCGTAATTAATCTCAATGTTACTGAATTTGTGCATCCCATCCTTCTCGTAAACTTTCACGAATAGTGCTATAGCATCCAATCGTTGCTCGTGGAGCAGTAGTCTGAAGTTCCTTATCCCTGTTAATAGCTCACCTAATAGGTTCATGGCAAGTAAACAATTTCCATCATGAGAAAGATAGTCAAGTCTTACGGGTTTCGCTTTGCTTTCCTATCCTCCTTGCTGGTTCTTTTGGTGACCGAGTCTTTGTCTCCATGAGATACATAATTTGGCGAAAGCAAAGTTCAGTTTCCTGACTTACCCATAATTAACTATAACCACTTCCCATCATCATCTCTCAGTATTAACAGATTCATCTTCCCAATTTATCTTTTCTTTATGGGTGAGCAAATGCACGTTCTCTTTTTCTTCCTCTTTCCTTTGCAAGAGATGTTGCTGTAATTCGGAATTGAGATGTTTTCTGAATTCATGAATTAGGTAACAGGTTGGGTGGTCGAGTACCAAGAAAGTCTAATTGGACTTGGAGTTGATGATTCTTTGGCTCAAGTTTGCTCTGAGAGTGGTGCAATGGATCCTCTCATGAATGCTTATGTCGAGAGAATGCAATCTACAACAAAGGTTTAAACTTGATTTGTTATCATAATTGCTTTTCATATTGTTGTAGGACACACATAGTGCTGATTTTTTCATGTCATTTCGTAATATAGAAATGGTACACGAATATCCTTGAGGCCGACAAAGTACAGCCACCTAAAAAGACTGATGATGGCAAACTTTATACACCTGCTGCCGTTGACTTATTTAGGATCCTAGGGGAGCAGGTGCAAATCGTACGAGAAAATAGCACTGAAGTGATGTTATACAGGATTGCTTTGGCTCTCATTCAGGTAAGGTCATTGATTTCATTTTAGGTGAGGACAGATATTATGTTAATTTTAAGAGCAAAATGACTTCTGCATCATTACTGGATCTTTTTACCTCTCTTTCTCTCTCTCTCTCTCTCTCTCAAGAAATCACTGCCTCGCTTATATATTGATCTGAGGATATTCTACTATGTGCTGCCTTATTATTGGAGCTGTGGTCCGGCCCATCCCCGGACCCTGCACATAGCAGGAGCGTTAGTGCACCAGGCTGCCCTTTATTTTCAGAGAATGGGAGGATTGGTTCTATTTATTAGAAATCTAGTTTTTGTAACTGCATTACTTTTATGGTATTCAAGGTTCTAAGATCTATTGTCTTGACTTTTATTATCTGAGAGTGGGAGGACTTGTTCTATTTATTAGAAATCTTTCCATTACTTTTCTAGTTTTAGCAGCTACGGTAACTTTTCTGGTATTTCAAGATTCTAAGATCTATTGTCTTGAATTTTGGACATATATACAGTGAATTTAGCTGGCTAGTTCATTATATACATAAAATTTTTCAATGCTTTGCATTCTGTTGTATTATAATCATGCATTTTTTAAGCAAAAAAAAAAATAAATCTAATATTACCCCAAGAGTCGTCAATCAAGTGGGTTAAGAATCGTGAGGTCTCATGTTCAAATTCCAGCAAAGAGCCAGAGACCAAAAAACTAGGTGCTTTCTTCACATCTATATCCCAACCATGGTGGAAAGAGTTACCTGTTGTTGTTAGAAGGTGACAGGTATTCATGAAATTAGTTGAGATGCGCACAAGCTAGCTCGAGACCACGTTTTTTTTTTTTTTAAAAAACAACTCAATTTTCTCTTGGTTTGTTTTCTAAAAATCTTCTTTTGAAGTAGGGGCCTAATGGTGTATGGTTCTGTCACCATTTCCTCTGATGTTGGTTTTCTCAGTGAATTTCTATATCAAGTTAATCTTAAGTACTTTTAGTTCTTGTAGAAAATATTTCATGAGTACTGAAGTATTATTTGGACTTCGTTGAGAGAAGTTTCTCCTGAAATACTTTATCTTCTGTATCCTTGCTCAAGAAGGAATATTTGTTTTTCCAGTTTTAGCTACCATGTATTCTTTGATGAGGAGAGGGAAAAGGAGGATGAATATTGTGTTTATATGATAATTCCTCCCCCCCACCCCCCCCCCCCCTTTTATGAGTGTGAGTGTGTATGATAATATGCTTGATCAGACGTCAAAAAACTTGTCCAGAAAATTAGGGACTTGTTCTTATTTCTCTCTGCTTTCTGATACATGCTGGTAATCCACTCCGAATTTAAGAGCTTCTGATTGGCAGCAGCTTGATTTTCAGGTTTCTGAAAAGAAACTTATGTGATGATTACTTGATAATGGTGCTTTCCAGGTAATGATTGATTTTCAAGCAGCCGAGAGGAAGAGATTAGAGGAACCTGCTTCTGAAATCGGTCTGGAATCCCTGTGTGCAATGGTTTGTAAAATTTGGAAATCTGAACTGTTTATTGTGAAGTAGAAAGTCTTTAAATTATGCTGGTGCTTTACCACTATGCTAAGAGCTGGACAATCGGCAGATTAACAACAATCTTCGCTGTTATGATCTCGCAATGGAGCTAAGTTCTAGTACTCTTGAAGCTCTCCCACCAAACTATGCTGACCAGGTCCTTATTAGTTTCTGTCATCCTCCTTGACTGCTGCATAAATCATATGTGCTTTAACTGCCTATTTTTAACTTAAATCGTCTTGTCTGTTAGATTACATCTAGTACAAATCTGATGGAAAGTTTTAATTGTATGTCGATTTTGATTAAAAAGATAATACATCCATGTATTTAGTTCTTGTTAATGTTATAATATTGCCGTGGTCTTGTGGATCTTGCTAGTGCTATTGTATTTTTACTTTTTATCATTTTGCTTTTTACCTTTTGGGTAAGAAAATAGAATGTCATCGTTTTGATAACTGTAAATAGTCTCATTTATAAGGTAAAAGGCATGTGCAGGATGATTCAGGTCCACAACTATATGAAAATGTTCTGAATTCTGATAAACTAAGCCATCCCATCTCGTCTGAGGATTGCTATATACTTACTGATCATAAAAAAGAATTATGAATAAAAAGCAAATCAAGTAGCAGATGGAAAGCACAATATTCTAAACATGTTCTGAAAGAAACTTACATTAGAAGTATTGGCATTTGGCTCTAAGCAAAATCTTAATATGACAACCAAAAATGTATGTTGCCTGAGAAAATTTTGCCCTTTTTCTGCAATGAAATCCCAATGTTTTCCTGTTAAAGACAGACTCAAGATATGAACTGAAGGCACATAAATTTGTCAAGCTGTCGGATAGCCACAAGCTCTTGCGAAAGAAAAGTAGAAATGTAAAAGGGGTCATTTTGCTCTTCTATCACAAATGTAATGATGTGGGTTACTCATCAAGAAAGGACCTATAATCAGAGTACCTCTCTTTATGTGATTAAATCATGTGGCAATGTAACATAGAAGAATCAGAAGTTGAGTGCAGAAATATGAGCATCTAGGAAGTTTCTATATGTCCGTATGATGTGTGCTCGTGTGTGTATGGTTTGATCAGAGATTCCCTTCTCACAAGCCTCCACATTCACACAGTTTCTTGCTATTTCCCCTTCATTATCAGTGAGAGCTGAAATCTGGGCTGCAATAGTGGTACAACCTTCATGGCTCAATACTACCGTATTGTATGATTAAGATAATCTAATATATCCTCCTGCTAATGCCTAATGTAGACCAGCAAGTGTTGCCGTTCTTTGATGTTATAAGCCATGATTTATTTTGAATATATGGTTTTCACAGATGCTTTTTCAAAAAAATATGGATGTCAGAGATGGTGAAAGATTTCTGCATTCAACTCTTCTTGCCGATGTGATTGTTTGTTAAGTTAGTTATTAGGCCTAGAGTTGAATTTGTGGCATTCACATCTTGCTCTTGTCAATGTGGTTATTGTTAAGTCCTAAGTTGTTTGTGCTAAAACTTGCACTTCTGGCACTCAAGTTAACTTCTCTTATGTTGAGTTCTTTGATTTCTTCTCAGGTTAATTTCGAGGACACTTGCAAAGGTTTTCTAGAGGTTGCAAAGGTATATTAGGCTTCATTTAATGGATTGATTAATCGGGTAACCTATCTCTTTTTGAGGATTGATGTTTTCTTTTCTTGACAATGTCTAGATTTAATTCTCCACTCAACTTTATGGAGGAGTTTAATGGACCGCCTATTGGAAACTAGATATTAGCCAGATTTAGGCATTAGTTCAATATCGCTTTAGGTTTAAGGTCTCAAGAATCATCATGTGCATGGTACGTCTTTCTGCTGAAAACGATATTAAAGAGAATGTATTTGTATTTGTTATGGGCACACTTTGGAGTGCAGAACTTAAGAAAAGTAGTCCATGTAAAAGTATAACTCATCCAAAATCTCTATCAGGAACAAATGGTCCCTTCCATTTCAACTTGTTATATGATCTTTTTAAACATATCTTCTCAGGAATGGAAATAGAAATATTCCATGTCACAAATTATAAATGATCACATTACATTGAGGGCACCAAGTGGCACTCATGGAGGATAATGGTTGAGATACCTTGGCCACGCCTTATGTAGTCCTCAAAATAGATTGTCCACGTGTGTGAAATATAATGGTTGAAAGTGGTAAAAAAGCATAGTATTCATCTGAAATCATATGGGAGGGAAATACTTATTTTTAAAAGAAACATGGAGGGAGATTGTCTCAAAAACTCCTACAGTCTTTTGGAATCAATGGGTAGTTAGTTGACAACAGAAAAATAAGAAGCAAATGATTCATATTGGCAATACCAAAAAGTTAAAATTAAGGCTTAGTTTATTATATTTATATTAGGCTGTCTTGATAAATTTTCTTTTAGTTATATTAGGTTGGGCGTTTGCCAGGATTACTTAGTCTTTTTTGGGACTTCTATGCTAGCGTGGGGCTAAGGGATTAAGTGTGAGATTTAAAGAACATTTTTTTTTGAGAAAGTGATTTAAAGAACTTTTATCATTAGGGAACTCTTAATTCGCCTTAAAAGACAAGTTAGTAGTTTGCTTGTGTTGGAATGAAATGGACCAGAGCTTAATGGATTTGGAGGTCTTGCTTTTGTTCTGACTAGCTTGGGATTGAGCTATAATTGATGCATTGGTTGGCAAATTAAATCTAACACATAACTCATGTATCTCAAGTAAGCCCACTAAAGACTTGGCCTCTCAAATCCTACATATAAAACCAAACCTCCACACTTACATCTAAAATTCAGTACCAAGTAACCAACAAAATTAATCCAAAAGACCTTTTTTGCATAAGCCCAAATTGAACAACCATCTGAGGTGATTGTCAGTGTTTGTTGCTTAGAGGTCTCAAGTCTTGTGTGAACCAACGATCTTTGAGAAGGGTGAAACTAATGGACTTGACACTTGCGATAGCAAGAGTGGAAAGTAAAGTTCAAGGAGTAAACTCTCAACCATATGCTACCATTTACAAATACTTCGTATCTGACTTGCTCCCACTAATTGCAGGAAGCTGTTCATCAAACTGTCAGTGTTATCTTTGAAGATCCAGGAGTAGAGGAATTGCTAGTTAAATTGTATCAGAAAGGTGAGATATTCCTCAGTTTTCTTTCTGTTACTAGGAACCCTCTTCCATTTGTCGGTAGCATGTATCTTAGAGTTGTTACTATCTTTTAGTGATGAAGTGTTGAATCTATTCTGAACATAGAGATTCTAATCATTTTACTTCGTTCAGTGTCTATGCAGTTGGTTGTATTTTCTTGAGCAATTTCTGTGTTGTCCCAATTGGACTATTTGATTGTATACATGTATTTGCTTCTCTAATATTTGATTGTATACATGTATTTGCAATCACCGGATCAGGGTCGGGAAGGATTTGTGAAGATAGGGGCCGTCTTCGCTGATAAACATGGTCGCGTTTAAA
>JBDJHY010000087.1:15781444-15791826 GCA_039654485.1 Withania somnifera
TATCCCTATCAATCAGATATATCTTTAAGAAAGGTTTTATCTAGAGATATTATTTTACTAAATTAAATTTATTAATGATATTATAAAAAAAATTAAATTAAATTATCATTTATTATTTTAAATAATTATTTAATATTATAAATAAAATATTCTTAATTATATCAATTAACATTTAAGTAGGAGACACAAGTAAATAAGTAATATAAGACTAAGGGAGCAAAATGATACAAGGTCATTGAAATCATTTTCGTTGGCACTTGGCAGCCTGATGTTTAAGTACGGGAGAAGCACCAGTTCTATAAAAGAATGAACACAAGGGGGAAATGATTAAGAATGAAGATTATATAATAATTGTACCCTTAATCTACCATTCAAACGAGCATCTAATCTATAAGGTGAACTTAAAAGGGAATTGATATCCAAGCACATTTACTTACTTTTTGTAAAAATAATAAATTATATGACTTGATCACTTTAATATTTTATTGTAAATATAGTTTTGTATTGTAATATTGGGGTCTATCGAAAATAATTTTTTTATTTTACATATGAGGTATTGATATAAATTGCGTATATACTATCCGTCTCAAATCCTATTTTGTAGGAATAAATTGAATTTGTTGATGTTGTTATATAGTTTTAAATTGGATAAATAAAATACTATCAGGTACATATGTGTAGAAGATATTAGCTTTTTTATATAGGTCCAGAAATACTATTAAGCTAAAAATGCATTATCTAATGTTAAGATGAGAAAAAGTAATGTTTATTAGATATCTGTAGGCCAAATAGCCATGTAGCAGTATTTTCAATACAAAAAACTAACCCGTTAATTTGTACTTATCATTTTTAATGGTTTCTTTAGATTTTAAAATATAATTTTGAATTTTTCAGGAACGAAATGTTACTAGAATTACTAATCACGCAAAAGTACTAAATAATTATAATAGTGTCACAGAAGAGTACTGTTGGAATGTTGTTGAATGATTATTATTTAAACAAGTTTGGTTATTAAAAAAAAAAAAGGAATGTGAATGTAACATGTGAAATCACAAGAAAAGTGAGTGTTATAAGATTAGCAAATTATTTTCCAGAAAAAGAAAAAGAATAGTAATATAATATATAGTGTAAACAAGTTGAGGGATGAGGACAAAAGCTTAACTGGTGAGACAAATTATGAAACGTATTGCTTGCGTGTTTCCAGCTGTTTAGCTGCATGTTTGAACAATGAAGTAAGTAGATAAAAGGAAGTAAGATCGATCGGATTAGTGTGGGAGAAGAAGGCACCGCAAGATATAGAATCGGTAAATATATAATCAATCCCCTTTCTATTTTTCTTTTGAAGGTTTGGCAGTGAGGGAAAGGTCTGCTCATTTTGGATGTCTTACACCAACAACCCAAATTGGTTTTGTTACATCTAGCATGCTATTCTCTACTTGTGTGTATCTACGATCTTATAACCGGTAAAAATAAAAGTTGAGATTTTTTAGCTGTTGATACATTTTCTAAGTGATTTACATTCTTTGTCGGCCATGCCATATTAGTTGCATTCTGATTCTTGGGATGCTATAACTTGTTTATGGAGTCACTGTACAATGGACTGACTAATATAAGTAGATGAGTGTATGGATGATGAATAATTTGGTTATTTTGCATACTACCGTCAGTTTTCTTTTTTCGGTTCTAAAATTTACGCTCAAGGATACTGCTTACCTAATAATTAGGTATCTTGGTACCTAATCTGCTTACCTAATAATTATCTACTTTTTGGTCTATCTGTTGTATTCATGATTTTTCCCAGCTAATCAATAATATTTATTACTGTAGAGAAAAAGGATTTTGCCTCAAGCATAAACTAAGAAGGTAAGTTAATGCTTTTATTTGGGGATAAGGTACTCTGCATGTTGGAAAATTCTGGTTTAATGGGAGTTGAATACCAATTAGCTGATTTAATTCTTTTCTTTTCCTTCTCCGGACAGTATGTGTCCCAAAATGATGTTTCCCCTTGTTATCTATTTGATGTTTAAGCGACTTGTGATATAACCAAGTTTGGGGCCTCAAGCTTCATGTTTTTACTTTTGCTCCGTGGACAATGAAGTAAAACTATATGTTTTCGTAAAATAGACATTATTAGGCATACCCATAAAAGAAAGAAAGAGATTGAACGTCAAAAGGTGGGCATGTAGAACCTAAATATGTTAATTCATGTCTTCCAAGCTGTAACTGTATGCGTAGGCTGAGTGCTGAAAGCTGGTGAGCCTGTTATCTGGAAGTTTATTTGCCATTAGACCTTTTGCTTGAACATATCCAATAAATAGAAAGAGCCTTTTGCTTGAAAATAAACAAGGTTGAACTAGGGAGGATAATCAGATTGCAGACATCCCCACAACCTTACAAGTGAAACATGGTTATAGCTGTTATTCCTTCATCGATATTGAACAGTGATGCAGTTTATGCTATGCTTTCAGTGTTTATTATATGAAGTCAGTGACTCAGTGTACACAGTGCTGAACTGTTTGATATCTCTCTCATTACAAAAAACTATAGCTTAAGATGAATCTCCAAGGCCCTAAAGTATTAATTGGCAAAAGTTCATTGTTTTCTTGGTGACTATCTCATGTTATGTAAACTAGTATATTCTAGCATTTAATAGTCAAAACCTTTTCAATATAGGTAATTTTCAAAATGAAAGTAGAAGTGGTACACTGAATGAAAGTGACGAATATACAGTAGGAATACAAGACTAATTTATGCTGCAGCTAAACTCTTTAAGTTCTAAGAGTCTTGTTTTTAGTAATCACGATGGCTTATAAACAGAAGCTTTACTTTGATATTTTAGAAATTATTTCCTTCATATTTTCATTCAATCATCTAATATACAGGAGGAAGATAATCACTATATGGATAAGAAGGAATCTGGAAGAGGAATTTCCGAGGATGTGACTCGGGAGTCACTAATTGCCATATCTTACTCTGAAGCAGTGAAAGATCTTTTTCTTCAATCTAGACCTGAAAACTCCAATGCGAAAAATGTTGTAAAAGTGGTAAATGGTGAGGGAGATGATAATTACAGGGGTAAGCTGATCACGATGTTCTACACAGAGTCGCCAGACACTGGAGTTACCTGTGAAATCTAGGGCTATGTTAATCAGCTGGATTGATCAATCCAGCTTTTTGTAATACTCTTGTCTTTGCAAAATTTGATATAAGTTGAATCCAGTGCTCCCCGTGGTCTTTACCCTAAGAACTCTTCTGTTGTATCAAACTAAGCCAAATCAAGCACACAAGTACTTCACCAGCATTTCTATTTAGCTATGGTGTATCTTTTTCCAGTTTGAAGTGCAGTACTTTTATTGAGTCACTCACCTCGAATGTTACCTCTTCTTTTTCTTTCTTTACCCAAGTATAGCTGTTACTTATGTCCAGTATTGTGTTTTTGGTTGCTTCGCTGAAATCATTCAATTAATGTCAGTGTAAATGTTGTAATTGATCCTTTTGACCGTAACCAATGTCACTCCAGCTGCAGTGCATAGTTCTACTCGTATGACATGTGAAAGCATCTATTCTACATTCATCTTTGCTGCTGGGTGAAATTAAGTTTTGCAAAAGGTGTTGGGTCGAAGAAGGTAATGGGTTTGTCGTTTGCTAGAGTTTCTTAGAAAAAATAATGCATGTATTAGCATTGTCCATTGTTACTACCTTGCTTGGTGACTTTTCAACTTATGTATAACTAATGCATGCATTGGTTATACACTCTATTTGGTATTATGCTACGCATAACTAAGACATGAAAATCCATGGTATTGACAATGCAAGGGGTTCTAATACATGCATCAGTATGCTAATTACCCAGTTGTCCTCTCAAAACTTTTTTCACGTCATTTCCACCATATCTGTGAAGGTTATTTTTGTAAACAAATAACTTTTTTTTGAAAATTATGCAATACTTGTTATTTTTAGTATACCAAATCAAATACTAAATAAAAAATAATCTCAACATAATTAGTACTGTCATTACTAATACACCATTTTTAGCATTATTCTTAATACAACTTACCAAACGACTCCTATAATAACAAGTTTGTTTCATCCATCAGTCGCAATGCATGCAAGCTATGTGAGTGAAATGTGTTTACTTTTACGAGGGAATAACTTATGTGGTACCAGCTAAGCCTTCCCACTTTTAATATTATATAAATATGTACAATGGCATAGCTACATTGATCCGAGAGTGGTAATTCGAACACCCTTCATTGAAAAATTATGTTGTAAATATAGAAAATAATATTGTATATATAGGATTCAGTTAGTAGCACATAGATTAATTTGTATTTGAACTGAGGAACTAAAGAAATATCACCATTTGGCATGAATAATTTCCTAGGATTATCATTTTCAGTTACTGGTGCCTTATCTAGCATATTGTTATTAGCTATCATGTGGTTAGTTGCTCCAATATCAACTTTACCATCTAATCTCAAACATGATCTAGCTATACCTGTCTCAGTGGTTTTGCCTGGTTGATCACTTGTACCTGCCATATTAGCACTTGACTGACCATTGTTGGACTTGTTTAGCACTTGTAAGATCTGATTGTATTGCTCGATAGTGAAAATGCAATTTCCAGGCTGCATCAAGGCGGAATGTCCAGCTTGTCCCATATTCTAATATAGCCCTGTAGGATTTTTGGCAATTGCAGCCAGGGGAAGGAACTAAAGCTTCAAACTCAGTCCCCAGATCTTTCAATTTAGATAAGTATACAGCAACAGAATAAGTTCCCTGAGTTAAGATCTTTCAATTTAGATAAGTATACAGCAACAGAATAAGTTCCCTGAGTTAAAGCAGTTATTTCTTTATGTAGATTGAAGGTTGAACCATTCACTTTATCAAACCTTTCTCTCAGCTCTTCCCACACAGACCAGGCATTTAATGCATAAACTACAGATGACTTGCCCTTTCCACTTGTCCCCAGAGTTCTTCCCTAAAATTCTCTATTTTCCAGATTCAATCTACAAACCCCAGCTTGTTTCTACCCAACAGAGATATTCTCATAGATCTACTCCACAAAGAATAGTTCTATGTACCAGACAATTAAAGAGAAATTAGGGAAATTCTACTTAGATCTGAGGCATGAAGGAAAAGAGGGTGGTTAAAATCAATTGCATTTTGGATGTTTTCACTCAACCTCCAGTTGCATTGGCTGCCTCGACATTTTGAATCCCAATTGTTGTACGAGTATCCATTGATCGACAGAAGAATGTGATAGAGAATTTTGAAGCATTAGAACTTTAGACTTGAATTCTTGACTTCAAGAACTTGCAGAACTTATCACCAGAAACTGTTATATTCCTCGAAATAGACTTCGATGCCAACTCTGAATAAGAGTTCGTGTGGCTCTGATACCATGATATTATTGAAGCCTCCATTGAAGGCTTACGATAACAAGAAACAGAATTAAGAAGAAGAAGCAGTAGACAGTGAAGAAGAAGAAGAAATAAGAAACTGCATAGTGAATAGTAGTGAATTAGTATGTTATCCTTCATAAAGAAATGTGTATTGTGAAATACATTGTAGTACTTGTATAGAGAGTAAAGTAGAGAAGAAAAGCTTGTGATCATCTAACCATATTAACTAACAACTAACAGCTAACTAACTTAACTAACTTATAACTCACTTTACTACTTTCTGGAAGTGATCTAAGCTAGATGAGTTATTAAGTGAGCTAAGATCTAAGTGATTAATATCCTAATCAACTAGGTGATCTCATCAACATATTTTGATATCTTTGTTTATGAAGTATGATTTGCTCATTTATTAAGATTATATAAGAATTCTGTTGTCATTCTTGATAAGAATGGTTTGGTTTGATGGAACTATGCTTTTTTCTCAGTTTTTTTTTTCTAGTGTCAAAAGGAAGACTGCATTGCAGAAGATCGTATTAGTCAGCTACCTGATGAAATTCTGGTAGCAATTGTCTTTCCTTACTGTTAAAGAAACAGCTAACACAAGTGTACTCTCAAGTCGATGGCTATCCTTGTGGAGATATATTCATCGGCTTGATTTGATGCTACCAAACCCTTGGATGGAGTTTCCTTGCAACCCAAGCTACAGAAAAGGCAAATGAAGAAGTATCTTAGATGGGTCAACTGTACTTTGCAAATGTGTAAAGGGCCGAGACTTAACCAATTTCGGGTTTGTTTTGATATGAACAAATTCGCGTGGCATGAGATTGATAAATAGCTTGAATTTGCCTTTTTTTACGAATGTTCAAAGACTTGAGTTAGACTTATTAAAGGGTGGAGAGGACATTTGTTATTTTGATTACTGTTATACTTTTCCGGCGCGGCTCCTTGGTCTTGGTGATTCTGCTGAATATTCTTCTTGCATACCTCATTCTAATAACCTCCAAATACTCTCACTTGTCAAGTCTCTAAAGGTGCTTCTATTGAAATCCGTAAATGTGACAGCCAAGTTCTCGAGTTCTTCTACACAATTCTCCATTTCTTGAAAAAATGGTAGTTCATGGATCAGGAAAAATGGTAGTTTATGGATCAGGAAAATTGGTAAATTTGGAAGTTGTTGGTTCGTCCCTCAAGTTGAGATACTTGGAGATACACTACTGCTACTATGTAAAATCACTTAAGATTTGTGATACAAACCTTGTAACATTAAGGACTTAAGAATGTCCCCATGCTGGTTGAGGTAGACATTTCTGCTGCGCCATACACCCATATTCTGAAATACATATCCTCTTGTCTTTCTTTCATTATCTCTCAGCTTGAGGTCCTTAAAAGTTTATGGTTCTGCTTCTTTGGTTAGTGAACAGAATTTTGTGTCTATCTACTTATGTTTTGCTTGCACTAACTGATGCCTTCTATTTAGTTTGATCTTCGCAGGAAAATTTGGAGTCTTACAATTTTCCTCAACTTACTAAGCTCAAGAAACTTGTCTTCACTACATTTGGATGGAAAGACCATAGTCTCTTAGGTTGCACGTCAATAATAAGGGCTGCTCCACAGTTGAAGGAATTTGAACTACAGGTAAGTATCATGTTTTTAGTTCTTTTTCCTCTTTGGTTGGTAGAAGAGTATGATTTATTCTTTTTAGAAATTATGGTCCATGTAGTTACTGATGCTAGTTCTTGAGTATCTTAGTTATTTAAGTGATCGGGCCTGAGTTGGAACAATTGCTGTAAGCTGAACCTTAATGCACAATACTTCTGCATTGTTTTTAACTCGTTTGGCTATCCATTTATGAAGTCCGTGCCCTTACCTAGAGGTCATTTTTCAATAGTTGTAGACAGCTGTATCGGCGTTGCGCTTATTTGTTATTGAAAAAGGAGCCTATACTCTCATTACTTGGCCAGTTTCTTATATTCTTTTACTGAAGTACTGCGTGTGTCCGACAGCTTGTTTGGTTTAGTGGAATGATCTTGGAGTGTTGGGATTGTGATTTCAGTTGCCAAATGTGTTCCTCCAGGATCTACGGTGTCCACCCTTTGCTGCTAGTTTGTTATATGATAGAATTGGGAAGGATCGAAAGGTGACTATTCCGCTCCCAATAAACCCACTTTCTTGTGATAATTATACTGGTTGATGTCAGACAGAACAAACAACCAAGAGAGTTGAGAACTAAGTTGTTGCCTTGGAAGTAAAAGGGGAGAGGAATATTTTCAGTTAGCTCAGCACACAGGGAACTGAATATCTCAAATTACAGAGAGGAGAATTGGCCATGGAAGATGATATGTAAAATCCAATTCCCAGATTAAGTGTACTGTTTCACTTGGTTACTGGAAAAGGAAGCAGTGTTGACACATGAAAATCTAAACAAAAGAGGTTTCCACCTATGTTCAAGATGTTTTTTGTGTGGGGAACAAGTTGAGACAATCAACCATCTTTTCTTACATTGCAATGGACAGAACAGTTATGGAGAATGTTTATCTGCCTGAGGAAGATAAGCCGAGTAAAACTAGGGAGCATCAAAGGAGTTCTAACCCGTTGGAATAATGATGGCAATGCAGCAGCAAGGGAGGAGAGATGGAAGAGCGTCCAACATGCATTTGGTGGACAGTATGAAAAGAAAGAAATTAGAGATGTTTTGAAGACAAGCAGAATGGCCTACACAGTTTCAAGATGAATTCTCTTGCTTTGTTTTATATTTGATGTAAACAGGATATTCTATTCCAAACAGAAGATATTTTTTATGTTCTAGATTACCTGCCATGCTTTGCATTTAGTAGCGTAGTCCATATATTATTCTGGTCTACTATGTCGTATCTCAACCATTCGACAATAAGACCCTTTTTCCGTAGATTGGTTAGAGCATACATAATTTTAGGCTAAATGGACATTACATTTATAGGATAGCGTCAATGACACTTGATATGTGTCCCTCCCTCCTTCCCTCCCCTCCCCCCCAAGAAAAAAAGAACACAAATATTGTTTCCTGCTGGTTTCTAATCTTCTCCATTCTATCTATCAGGCTTCCTCTTTGTATATCCTTTCACTCTCTTCTCGTTCATACTTCTTCTGTCCAGACATCTGATTCTGTATGCTTCTCCGACATGCATTATCATAGATTGCTATGTTTTATAATATCAGTGAACCCCTTTATAGCTGTCCACATTTCTCAAATTTAAGGTTTATCCGCTTCAGTCTCGACACTCTTGGAACGGGTTTCTAATTCGAAATCATCTTATACTTTAAAATCGTGGATGTCACATCCCACTCCACAAATGAGGAGTACAAGTAAAGTAGAACGTTAAGGGGATCAATGACACTAAACCCAAAATGCTTGAAGCTCTTGATCAAAGAGGGATAACTTGTGAATAACTGCAAAACTTCCCTAAGCCTGAGAAAATAGCAGAGGATATGACATGTCATAGGCTTTAGGACATTTACCTTTTCCAGTTATAAAAGAAAAAGGGGATATGAGATAACCGCATCGGATAGATATCAAGTGGTAGATACTTGTCCCTTCCGGACGGGAGCATTTTTTTTCCAAAGCAAATTTATCAAATTTCATCAACCTAGTTATCCTAACATAGTCAGATTTGGTCAGGGAGATGCTTAATAACACTTCCAAAGATCCATTGCTATGTCAAAGAAGTTTTATTCTTCTTAGCATAGGTTATTGTGGCTGAAATCTTGGGATAGAAAATGGTTTGAGAAGGTTCATTTTGGTTAGCCAGTTCGGCGTATTACTCATATGTCGAATATGATAAGTCACTTCTGTTTTCTTTCGTTACTTGATTTTTGTAGTTTGTTTGAGAAGTAAATATTTCCTGGCAGGGAGTCTAGATCATGGACACTTAGATGATGATTGACAACTTGACTAGGAGACATATTACCTGATAATGGGAATTTTTCATTCAGCCGAACAAGAGTATCAGGTTTAAGTTCCATATCTGATACGGGTGTTGTTCCTACTTGCTGTAGATTGGTCTTCTGCATGTAGTGTATTCTCAACACCACCACAAACGATGAAGGCAAACATTCATTTAGGAACTTTGTATTTGGTTCATCTTGTGGTGATGCTAAGGGAATACTCTCTTAACCCTTTATTATGAAGAGGGATGAGAAGTGGTACAGAATTGCAGCACACAAGGTGAAGTTCCAATGAGGAAGATCAGGGGAGGGATGTTATTTGATTTCTTATTTTTTCTCTTTTTTGTTTATGCCAGTTGATGTTTACATGTTCCCTCCGGTCAAACAGAGAGAGTAGGAAGGCCATAAAATATCCACTGCATCACCTCAAGGCTCAAAGTGGTCAATGTTATAATTATTTGAGCTCATTTTCTTTTATTAATGTAGTCTTACGTTGATTTTCACAGTTTTTTTCTAAATTTTTTTGTAAATTTCATTTTGGATGAGTTTAATTGGGCTGTGCCAGTTGTTGAATAAAGATTGACTCTCAAGATTGTTGTGATGTTGTAGAGCTGATCACCCTCAAACATAAGATTCAAAATGATAATATTTGTATTCTGATTGGTTGGGACATCACATTCTATTTTGTTGATTTTTTTTTCTACGATTTTAAATTTTTACTTCAAGAAATAAACTATGAGAAAATGAGCTTATATCTAATGTTTCACATATAGCGCTGATGTTAACGTGCATTAGTACATAAATTATTATATATATTTTGTTTGAGTTTGATCAAAAATATTCTTAAAATATTAAAAATAACTTAAAATTTTCCCCCTTCCGCAAGTTTGGGCAGGCGCATGTAAAGTTGCTGAATCAGGTTCAGGACCTCAGGTGGGGGATAGTCCCATTTTTATGCTATGGTTGGTCAGGAGGCGCACCTGTATTGTTTGTTATGGTCATGGATATAGATATTCATATTATCCGTGAATTAATTCATTTTTTTAATTTATGTCA
>JBDJHY010000087.1:15791926-15805765 GCA_039654485.1 Withania somnifera
TAATATATAACTTATAACTGGTGGAGTGTCAGATATAGATATAGAAAGGTGCCTCAAGAGGAAAAAATAAATCACAGTATGTGAGGATGAATAATGGTTTTGAGACATTGGCTACTGAGAGTGTTTCAACCAATATTGAGGTTCAAGAGATCAAAGGAATCGTAATAGGAACAACAACAACACCCTAGCAACATGATATTGGTTACTTGGAATATTGGAGGGTTAAATAAACTTCATAAGCAGAAGGAACTTAAACTGTTTATGAAGGAACATAAAGTTAGTATAATAGCAATGTTAGAACATAAAATAAATATGAATTTGGCTAATAGAGTTGTACAAAAAGCTACTCCAAGGTGGAACTATGAGGCAATCTATGAATATACTGAGAAGGAAAGGATATGGCTGTTATGGAATCCTTAGGTAATAGACTGCATAGTGATTGGAAATTTTGATCAATATATATATAGCAAAGTTGTTTTGAAAAGAATCACGAAGGTGTTCAGTCTAATAGCAATGTATGGGTTACATACTGTCGTGACGGGCTCCAGCTATGGGATGATTTAAGAATGATGGTCAATAGTGTGCAGGATCCTTTACTATGTATGGGTGATTTCAATGTTGTGTTATTTGCAGATGATAGACCTAAAGAAAGTCCAGTGCAGGAAGCTGAAGTGACAAATTTTAGTGACTTTATGCTGGATATGAATATGTCTTAATTGAAATTAGTATGAAGGAATACTTGTAGCAAGACTGATAGAGTTGTAGTTAATACTACATGGATGCTGAATATGCATGTTATGGATATTAGTGTAATAAATCCTAATATATCTGACCACTCTCCTCTAAGTTTGGAACTAGATAGGGAAATGTTAGGTACATATAAAGCTTTTAGGTTCTTCAACTGCATTGCTGATTTTTCAGAATTAAATCCTATCTTCCAGCCCAAAGGAGGATAATCTATGGTATCACCAAATAGAAGTAGTATGAAATTGGTGTGGCAGAATCTTACATCTATGGTATCACCAAACCTAGAAACTTCTGTGACAACCTTAGGTTCCATAACAACTATTCGTTCAGGTTTTGTGGAGTCACTTTCTGTCCTAGAAAGAAATAATATCTATATCTGAGACACTAGGCTTATATCCATTCAAGGAAACACCCATATGGATTTTTTTGTGCAAGTTGGATCTCTTTCAAGATTAAACTTCAAGTATGATATAGAAGCCTTTCTCTTCTTGTTGAAGTTCAACCAATTATTCCTTCACTTGATAAGTTGTAAGATGACCAGGAAGGTCTTAAAAAACATTTTTGATACGAAATCATCTTTTCTATTACCTTCTTCTCTAAGTTTTCCCCTTCTAGCTGAGGGTGGCAATGAGAACCATCCCATATTTGACTTGCCCAAGTAGGTTTGGATATTTTCTGGTTAATGTGCCTTCATTTATTTTTTTTGGAAAATAAATTATTTGCTTGATTGTAGGACATTTGTTTAATTTTGAGTTTCTCTTCTATATACAAAAATAGTTGACTTATTTGTCGAAATTTCCTATGTTGTTGGATGCAAAATGGTGCATTCATATCTAATTGAGGTAACTAATTTTCTAACTCCTTCATTCTTGGGTGCTATATAGTTTGTGAAGTGAGTCCAAAAAGTGTCTTTAGTACTTTGAAGCTGAAAACAATAATTTGGTTCAATATTCAAATGCTTGAGTTGTTTCCTTCTTTGATAAGTATTTCACATCTTTGACATTCCTGCAGGAGGATGCTTTCTTTGTTTGGTTGTCTTCTACTTCTATGCTTCTCCCTTGTGATGACTCTTTTTCCATAACTCTTCCGCAAGCTTAGGTTGGTAAGAGATTATCCAATATATTAGCTCACCTTCGACAGTCAGGAAACATGCCTTCCCAGTTTGTAATCTTGACATCTAATCCTCTTCCATGAGGAACTATATTATCTATATTAATATATTTAGAGTTTTGAGTGAGCTAATGTTCATATTATTGTTATTTTCTTGAGACGAGACTTATTTTTCCTACTAATCTTGCATGTATTTCCTATCATAAGATCCGCTAGGCTTATTGGTTAATTGCTAATCAAATCCTTGGTTTCTGATGCTAAGTTTCTCTTTTTCGTTATATTATATGTGGAAGAACAAGTTCCCTCTCTAAGATATTTAAATGATTATTTTAATTATTAGTTTGAGGGTGAAGAAAATAAATAAAGGCTGAAGAAAGTAGTAAAGACATAAAATGATGCCATTTTATAATTTTTCTATTCAAATTAAATAATGGATTTTCACAATAAGCTATTCAAATGATGGTATTTTCACAATTTTGCTCAAGGTGAGTGCACAATGAGCTATTCAACACAAACACACCTTCGTCAGTATTATCGACATTTTGAAACTAGTAGGAAAATGTATGCAACATCTAGTTCCTATGTTAGTCATTCAAGTTTAATGAAGTTGACTACCCTTTATGAAGAAAGCCTTGTCAAATTGGATGTTGTGATCCTAGAATGTCTAATGATGTCTGAGGATTTTCGTGAAGGACTTTCACGAGTGCTGGAAGATTGTTTTCAATTAATGCCAAATTATGGTATATTAGAAATTGATATATACAAATCAGAAGCCAATTTGAAAGCTAAAGTTGATGAATTTAGTGTTGAACACCAAAAGGTTATAGATGTTAATTTAGATTTTTTATCCATGGAAGATGAGGTGAGAATTGACTATTACAAGTTGATGGGAATTTTCAAACTATCCAATGACAATAAAAGATATCCAAGTGAAAGAAATGCTACTCGTGGTTGAAATAAAGGTTAAATAATTCATGGTTAATGTCGCTAGTTCAGACGGTGATGATGTTTCCAACAACGAGGTAAATTCGACAATCGTACGCCTTAGACTGCATTCCTACCATATTTTAATATTTTACTTTGCGTAGGATGAAGAAGATAAAATATTTAAGCTTTTTGAGAATGTTGATAATGGGGAAAAAGGTGTGTGGTTGTGTTGAAGTTCGTGATGCCAAAGCGATAAAATGATGATCCCCACTTAAAGTCCAAGAAGTATAAAATGTGATATTCAAGTCTTTTCCTTTTCATTCCCGTGCAATCTAAAGAAATTGATTTGTAGTTGGGATGTGGATTCAAGTAGTCAAAACGGCGAGATAAACGGTATAATGATGGGAGGTAGTTTTAGTTTTTATTTTTTGAATTTTTTTTTCATGTTTTTAATTTTTATATTCATGTTTTTAAGAGTAGATTAGAATACTATTTGTTACTAATCAAATAAATTTTAGTTGTTTTTGACTTAATGAGCTTATAGGTAAATTTTCAAACCAATTTGGAGAACAACAATCTAAATCGGTGACCTACAAGCTAATTCGGCTCTCAAACATGTCATTCCGATTACTTCATCCATAAACCTTTTTTTTATTTCAAAATAGCGATACGCTCTAAAAAAGTAATTTAAAGTGCATAAAGGGAATTTTCTGGAAATTTTAGAGACAAAATTGCCAAAATTCAAAGTAAGATGGAAGAATATTTTGGCACTAGGTACAGGGGTTTCACACCTGTGACCAAAATGATTGCCGGTGCAGAGCCACAGGACCAAGAAAAATTCCACCCTAATGAAGGATGCTCAGGATAGAAGACTTCACATGTGTTGACCACTGTCCACCATAGCGAGTTCTCAGGGGTGACAACAATACCGTGCAAGTGTGGCATGCAAGTTAGTTTCCAAAAAATCTAAAGGAAACCATTTCAAGGTTACCCCCCATATTCACTCTCAACCATTGCATAACCCCCCATCATACTCTCATTTATTGATCTTAGTTTTTTCTCTCATATTTCTCTTACTACCACTCATATACACTGCATAAAATCATTGATTTGTTCTTTAATTATCTCTAACTCACGAGGAGCCCTAAAGTTCAAATATGTACTACCAAGTTATGTTCTTTGATGATCTCTAACTCAAAAATGATTGTGGAAGGTAATTTCATGTGGTTTGCATTAGGAATTACTGTTTGGGGTTAGCTCTGCCAGAAAAATGAATCATGAAAGCCTTGATAAAATATTTCTTGAATGATTAGAGATCGGTTTCCATGGTTTGTGTATTTTGGGTGTACAAGCATTTTTTTTGTTTTATATTGTATAATTTAAGGAAAATGTATGCTTGACCTTTTGATTGTGCTAGGTGACTATTGGGGCCGATAGAACGCAGGTGAAGAACTTTCTCCGCATCTAAGATGGATCTTCTGCAGTTTCGAGATTTATATATTATGACTATACCGTAGGTATGGAACTTTTTCTACTCCTGAGATACATCCCCTATGACTTAACCTCTGCAGGTATGCTGCCACCCTCACAGGTGCAATATTTTTTCAACCATAGTGACCTCACACCTATAACTGACCCTTCATAGGTACGACACCTGCAGATTTTGATGCTTCTTTAATTAATTACTTTTGTCCTAAATATTTCATAATACATTGCTTTAGTTGTACGTATAAGTATTTGACATGTGTGCTTTACTTTTAGTCACTTTGAAGGTTTGAAATGGCATGACAACTCATTGATGAAATGATCTTCGCCAATGAAATTGATAAAGAAAATAAGGCCGATCAATAGATACATAGAGGCTCATTTCCCTTGAATGTCATTGTTGGTATTACAACAGTTTTCTTTGAAAGAAGATCAAACCAAAGTTTGGCATTAAGGACACAATTTGGCATAAAGGCTTCCTGATTTCTTTGGCCTCTTACAGACCACATCCTAGACTTTCTTTATTCCCAACCCTATGATATCAATGAGGAGTGGGTGAGAGAGTTTTATGCTAACCTTAAGCATATGAACTTCTCAAAGCCCGAGCTAATTAGGTATCGATTAGATCTAGAAATGAATCAACAGAAAAGGGGAAAAGTGGTGCCTTTTGTCTATTAGGTGACTAGTGATTTGTATGGACTCCCTGACTATCCTATTGAGCCAATGTAAGAAATAAATGATAAACCTAGATCATGGTTGGTGTCGAGACTTTTACTCCAAAGAAATAGGTCTAGAAGGAAAGTAAAAAAGAGGTTTCATTTTACTTTGCAACTAGTCCATGGTTGTGGCTCCATTTTAATTTTGGAAGGACTTGTCTTTTAGGAACAAGTCTCATATCTGACCCATCTTGAGCTCAAATAATTATTGTTATTTATGACATCATTACTATGAATGTCAACTACTATATTATGTAAAGATAAGGGATTATCTACGCTAGTGAAGCTCTATATGATGTTTTATTCTTTTATCATAGAGTTATGTAGATGGGCTAGTGTAGAGGAGTACCCCCGAGACCAATGGATTCATCTTGAGAGGAAGTTTCACCACTTAAGGTAAAAAGGGAAGGAAGTTCTTAGAACATACAGAATATAAAAATTGATTCCACTGCTGCACAAGCGACTAACTTTGAGGACCAATTAGTGATATGGTTCAGCAGTTATGCACTAAGAACGAGCTGGTGTTGCATATCCCAGGATCTTCACAGAGCCAGGTCACCACAGAAGAGATGCATATATATTTGGAATCTCAGAAGAAGAAGGCATATTCCATTGCTAAGATCATCACTATGGTGATGACACTTCAGACGGCCAATACAGATCTTTTCAAGGCCTATTGAACACTACAATGTCATATCCTGTAAAGTCACAACGCAAAATCCATCAACTTAATAAACTACTAAATAATCCCTTTCGAGAGTGGATACACTCATTAGCACCAATAATGACACAATGGACAACTCCAGTCGAGATGCAAATCAAATAGAGATATACAAATAATTAAGATCTAAATCAAATAAATCAAAGGCTAGCTGATTGTACACAAAAATCAAACATGTAGTCTAAGCATTAGAGTCCTCTACTTCAAATCTTTTAAGATAGCACACAACTAATAAAAACCATATTTAACAGAATCCTTTGCCCGATCACATGCCCAACTAGGTTGATCATTACTATGAGCTCCCCTAACTACCTGATGGCTACCTCGGGTGGTTAGTGGAATTTCCCGGAGGGTTTGAGATGCTACCAATTCTAGCTTAACTGCGTTCCATAGGGGAAGATCTCCAGAATAGTGCCCTAAATCACTATAATCATAACACCCCTTATAACTCCCTGGTCTGATGGTAACAACTGGCTGAACTACCCTATCCACCAAATCCCTGGAACCCAAGATAAGATCTTTGAGATGGCTTGCTTCTATGACTGGATTGAACCTAAAGTTTGTAAATCTTCCTTGGTGGCATGGGCCCTTATTGTTTCTCCTTTGTGCATTTATATGCAATGTTTCTATGGTACAAGCATGATTTCCACCTAAAGAAGGACCTCCCATTTGAAACCATATGCTCTATGGCCAAGTGGATTTGATACCTCAAACCTCTGAAGAAGCACTAAATCTTCTCATTCATTGTCGGTGTAATCATAGCCCTATTTCCTCAAAAACTCATGAAATCAAGCCTCATACTCTGAAATAGTCATGCACCCTAGCCTCAAGTATGTAAACTCGCCTCTAAGCCTCTCGTTCATGCTATAAACAATGAACTTGGAAAATAAGACCTCTGAAAACTAGGAAAATTAATGGGCGATGAATCTATAGTTTTACAACTCTAATATGCTCACCAACATTGTTTCACTAGTTTGTTAAACTAAAACATGTTATAATCCACTCCATATGACCCAACAGATCCAAGGTTATCGAACCATTCTTGGAAACTAATCAACAATCATGGGCATCCCGACCTGGAGCACCCAAAAACTAAAAAGGACTGAGTCTAGGAAATATACCAAGTAACTCCTTTTCCTATGGGGTCATAGATGGCATCGATACCATCTTCTAAGCTATCATCAGCACCAAAAATATCTAATAGGCAGAACTACGAGCGATAGATGAACTGGTTGAGTTTGGGCACCCTGTACTGCTCCTTTGGATGATGTCTTGTCCCCATTTTTTAGACTATCCGCTAACCATAAATATTAGCTAAAATAGAATATCTCTAATCAAAGGTTTTCTTCTAGCAGAGCCCAAAACTAGTGGTTACATAAGAGGAAATTCTGCTAGCACTGGTTGAACGTATTCGTAGCTGGATGGCATAACAACACGTCCTCAGGATTAACCTCAGTGTAAGTCTCTACTATGAACCTTTGTTGGAGCCCTCCCTGGAGGTACGGGAGCATTATCCCTATTTATTAAAGACTACCTTCGAACCAATTGCGTAAGAATAAATTCAAGTAAGATTTTCAGAAACCAATATAAAGCACACCACTCAAGAAAGAGACAAGAGATGAGTATTTCCTAAAAGTGCCCTATCTCCTCCCAAAGATAAGATACCAGTGTGTACTTATTAATCCACGAGACTCTACTAGACACCTTCCTCCATTCAAAGGATACAAGAAAACCTAAGATTTGTTACCACTCTATTACGATCTAAAACTAGGGTCTTGATAAAATCTACTAGCCCAACCTGTAGGTAAACATATTCCCTAGCCCAAAGCAATAAGAAACAGGCCTTAACAGAAACCAATAAGATAAAACAGAAGTAAAGAATAAGAGTAATGAACTTGTACAACAACACAAAACCAACCTAAAAACCTTCTCCTAGTGTCACAGGAAGAATCTACTAATACACATAATAAGCTGGATAATACATAATACAACTATATGGTACTGCTTATGGAAACTACAAAATATTATAGGCTTGTTTAGCGGGGTGGATCGCCCTAGATGCCAAGTGATCATCAAAGTATTTGAGGACCTAAAACCTAGCTCCAAATTATCTACGTCAATGGTGATGACCAATGTTAAGATATGCATCACAAATATGATGTAAAAGTGTAGCATGAGTACCAAAACAATGGATAACTAGTAGGTATCATAGGTGTCTTGGCACGCATAAGATATAAACAATGGAACATCGATTTCTACACCAACAAGGTAAAGTAAGGGGATATCGACAAAAATATAAGGATAGTATAATAGACATAAGATAAATAAGAAAAGTAAGCTAACTAACAAGTACGCTTTATGCAGAAGAGTAAACTAAAGGCATAAGATAACTAGAAAACTAACTGTTAAGTAAGGATACGCACCTCAGCCAACAGCGGAACAACAAGATAGCAATAGGCAAAACAAGTTATAGTGGTACTATCAAGTTAAAAATTTGAGATAATAATGAGTAAAATATACTAAAACATAATATCAAAATAACCAGGGGATAAGCTACAGAAATAAGGAACTATTAGAAGCGAGACCTACACACCTATACTCTAGCACAATAACAGGATAAATGATGACAAACGCTACTAAAACCTGGGTGCAGTGTCTTAAAAAAAGATAAGATAGTAATGGAAAGTAGGACGGTCATTATTAGTAGTAAAGTAACATATAAAATCGTAATAAATCATACAAAAAAAAAAATAGTCCCACGTCAGTGGGTCCACTCAAGTAGAACAATAAGAAAAACATAACATGATTTGGCTCACAAACCATCAACAAGTACATTCAGGAAACAAAAATTCCAATAGGATCCCGCAGTAATAACTGAGGTAAAAAAGTACGCAAAATATATGCAATGTGAGTAAAGTAAAGAAAGAAATAAACCCCGCATGCTTCTCCTTTGGAGCATGACGCACAGGAGATCGTACATGTATACATGTCCTCCCTATATACCCCCTCCAGCCTTCATCAAGTGGCCCAAATGATAGGGCCTGTAGAGGGGAAAACCTCCAACATGCTAAATATATCACACTTCCCAGTATCGATCGGGACTAGAGCCAGCTAAATTATGATATATCTAAACCAGATGCTAGTTATAGCCTTAGATCTCTCTCTTAGGTAGTATCTAAATCAAGGCCAAACAAGTGATAGTTACTCAGCCATATATCGAGTTTTAATCAGTTTCCATTTATTTATAAAACCATACCAATTTGGTTGGTCGGGGAAAGTTTAGGTTAGCAATACTCCATTTATATTTAAGTTTGACAAAATTCCTTTTATTAGACAGTTTTTTTTCTTATTTATTTATATTGAAAACAAGATTACATCTCAACTGTACAATGCATGCTCGACTATTATAATTTACCTCGAACACATCTCAAAATAACCATTTTGAAGGATGTCTTAACATTATCCCGAATATCGCAGAACCGCCCAATACAAATAAATATATTCATTTTAGGTTCAACAATAGTCCAAAATGCTCAGAGGAATATTGGTGTTACAATTATCCATCCTATACTAACTATGGTCGAAGTTTAAATTTTTACACTTTTAACAAGACAATGGGAAGGTTTGATGGAATAAAATACTAGATAGAGATCACAAAGTTTGAAAAGGAATAATGTAAAAGAGGGCATAGGAGAGTTCAAGTGCAACATAATATTTAGTAATGAAATTCAAAGTAATTGCAAGGAAAATAATTAACAGAAGGGAATCAACCCTAAAGCCCACCCCCAGCTACTGGCAGTTTATAGGGTCCTAATGTAACAAATTAGTAAGTAGGAAAAAATACAAGAAAAGGAGGGAAAGTATTATTCATAATAATAATAATGAAATGAATAAGAATATAAAAAATCAAATCCTAATATTCTATGCACACACTTTCCAATTGCAATATCCTTACCATATATGTGCACTATCTAAAAAGAAATCCATAACCTATATAGAGGCCAAGGGGAATATCATGAACTCGGTGCCGAAGATCCAAATCCACAAAATCAGCTCCAACGACTCCTAAATGGTCAAATTGCAATTTTGTGCGTCAATACGAGTAAAATGAGACCCATATTGAAATATAAATGATTATGCTAAAAACTGATTAAAAACAAACCCATGGATAATACAGTCTGAAACCTAAAAATAAATTTACTCAGTTGTAGGACTCAGCTCAAGAAACCCATGTTTCAAATTTGATCCAAAACAAACTACAAATAACCCTCAAATCAACCACAAATTTTAAGATTAATAAATCTTTGATTTCCAAGAATAAAATGCAAAATTGAGCAAGGAAATTACCTAAAAATTATGACAAACGACTCCACAACTATTTTTCAAGATCCCACACCACTTTACCAAACAATATGATGCTAAAATTGATCTTAAAGTACCAAGAATGGAGGTGCAAGAATCATGCGGTATGCTGGAAATATAAAGGAGATGGGGTATTTAAAGCCCCCCGCTTGGTCATTTTATGGACTTTTGGCCACAAGTGCAGACCTTGTAGGGGAGACCTTATGACATGGCGCATCTCAACAAATTCCAAAAGGATCATTGAAGCGGTTGCACTAGGTGCCCTTATACCAGGCAACTTGAAACTCAAAAATTTCATATATTAGACCCTCAAAATGGGTCTAGATACTATAGGTTTTGAACAACCTTTTAGACCTAATTAAATCACAAAACAACCATTTGAGGTCATTTGATGTAAATATTTTCAAAGGTCAAATGTATCCTAAATTGGAAAAAAAAAGTCAATAGAGCCTTCAAGACAAGCTCGATTGTTTTGGGAAGCTTATCAACCACCCTCCCAACCTAAATTCAACATTTTAAATCTGATGGAAGTGTCATAATTTGAATCTAATGCTCCAATATTAAAAAAAATTGACAAAATGCAAACTTTCAACTCCTTTTGAATTATTATTTTGTCAAACTATATGAAATGCAATCAAAAGCCTAGGACCCAAACCAAGAATCCTCCTAGACCAAAATCTATTTTTCTGTAGCTAGCCAACTTATCAAAATTTGATTCCAAGCTCATCTTCAATAATTAACTATCTAGTTTCCCAATCCTAAAGTTCAAACATCAAATAGGAAAATCAAGATAAAACACAACACAACTTAGAGGGAAAAGAACTACTATTGCTAGCAAGTCATAAATGACTTGGGAAACTACAAGAAGGTTCTAAATACATAAAATATACAACAACATAGTAATGACCTAGTAGGTTCATTACACCATCATCGCAAGCCCTACGATGGTAACATAATCTTCATCGAGGAAATATTCATAACACAATTGATCTTGTAATGGCCCTCGGGGTCATTTTTTTATTTCCATAATTTCTCTATGTTTAGAGTGTCTTGGTAGCTTTCTCAGGTCATTTGTAACTTGTTGGGCCTAATAGTTAGACACCCTGGCAGTTTTATAGATTAATTCCTTTATATTTATAGATTCCTTTGGATTTACTAAGCTTATATTTTATTCAATTCTCTTGAGTCTAGTATATTGATTATATGAAGATTTCATATATGGATTGTTGGAATCAGAATTTGTTTCCATTTCATGTGCTTTTTGAACTTTTCCAAAAATATGTAAAGAATCAATGGTGGGGACGGATAAATTAGCCAAAGGACCGATAAACTTGTGGCTGATAAATTGACATGTTGCTGATAATCATCCAATGCTGATAAATTGCTCCTTTTGGATGATTTATTGATAATCAGTGGAAACTTTATAAGTATGCTTCTTCACCTGGGAGGAGGCCATGGTTTCCCCCTCCCACAGGGCTCTTTTGTCAGAGCAGCCTAGGAAGAGTAGCCAGAGTTTAGGTCCATCCCATGTGGTTCATCCTTTATTTACTTAAAATGATTCTAGTATTACTCGATTTGTGATTGAATAGTATGATAGATAAATATTTCAGAGATAGTAGTAGATCTAGTTGAGTCATTCTAGTCAGCCAATCCAAATCTTTTCTCAGTCAACTTACAGAGGCCCAAGTACTCAAAGCACTCAGCCCATCAAGGGTTCATATTCATGTTAGTAGGGTCATGGAAGCCATAGTAGTTCAGTTTGTGGTCTCAGAAAAAGAAGTATGCAGGATTATTGTGAGTGTAATGAGTTAGGCTATTGGGCTAGAGAGTGTGTCCATAGTGCCTGATAATACAGTCGACAATGATTGTAGCCTTGCCTCAATAATTAGTTAGAGAGGGTGGTGGTATTAGTGGTTCTTGTCATATATATGGAGGATTTTTTTTATTAGTCCATGGAGTGCCCCGGATGTGGACATCTTAGTCAGGATGGTCAATAAGTTCTTATGGCTCCTCCGTGTACTTCAGTTTGTGATCTTGGGTAGGGTATTTTGGGTGAGCTATCTTTGAGCTCTATTTATGACACAATTTTATTTTTTTTGCTACTTAATTGGATTATGCTAACTTGGGCGTAACTCTAATCGATTTTTTCTACTTTTTTTGTGCTAGCATCAGTGGTTTACCATTGTTGATGTCGTGTTATAGATTGCGTTTAGGCCTTGCTTTAAGCCCTTGCATGTTTTCAACCCTCTTTTACATGGTTCTTCGGTAAAACCTGGGTTGTGATTCCAATTGGAGGAGAAGGACCTTGTTTTCCATCATAAGGGATGCCTGTGATTCCTTATTATGTTGTGGTTATGTAATTTAGAGGCTAAGATCCTTTTGTTTAGGTAGGCCTTAGTATATCTTAGATAAGATTTAAGAGGCCTTATCTTGTCCTATCATGGATGGTGGATATTGTTTATAGGGTCTTTTGTTTCCCCGTGTATGGAAGGGAATCTTTTTATTGGTGGATCCTAGTGATGGGTTTGAGTTGCTTGGCTAGTCTAGCCTGTGGACATTGTGAGATAGTGGAGTTCAGCCTTATGGAGATAGGTGGTCGTAATGATGTTTTTGGTCATGGGAATGATACTCTGTTCTCCATAGATACTAGATTATTATATCATAACCGTGGCCTAGCCATGATTGGTGTACCTCGATAGAGATATAGGGGTATTTAGGCCCTTGCTGATTGAGAGTTATCTTACACTCAGGTCAGGAAGTTAGCTCCTTAGGAGTGCTTCTTAGCCTTATGTGTTTGATATGTGTGTCTCTCTTACAGGAAGATTCCCTATTATCCTATGTTGACCTTTTTTTATCGCTAGTTGTTCAATAGCTCTAGTTTGTGACCCGTGTTATTCTTGACTTTTATTGACCGGTCCTTGAGAACTAAAGTAGGTAGCTCTTGTGAGTGAATGGCTTTCTTATTATATCCTATTTCCCTTGATTCTGTATTGGATGACAAAGGATTAATTTTATCCCTTTGCCCATGTCTGGTTGAAATGGTGTCTCCCTCGATCGTGTTTACTGGTGGATACTCTTTGTGCTCGCATATGTGTAACTATTCTAGTAGCTGATACTTCTCCTTCAGTGGTGGATCGAGGTATTGGTATACTAGAGGATTTCATACATCAGGTTATGTGATGCATTTCTGGTCTTAGTCACTTTATGCGGCTGTATAGGCTTGGTCCTCGTAAGTAGATATTGGGTTGGTTTCTACTAGAATTTTCTATATTCAGACTAAGGATTAGCTTATGTCAGGTTTGTGCTTCAGTTTGTGATTGTTTCCTTTAGCTCTCAGGTTCCGAGTAATGATTACTTGACTTTAGGAAGTTATGAGTAGTTGGAACTAATTCCTGTTCTTAGTTTTTAATGACCACTGGTTTTAGGTATTTTCTTTTGGACAGCACAATGGATTGGCTTGTTACAACATCATGGTATGATACAATGGTAGTTGAGTTTATATTCGTGACTTGAGGTTATTGTCAATATGTGAGTAGAATGACAGAGTACATTGGGTTTATTATTTCTATGTGTTTTAGATGTATTTTCCACCTAATTCCCAATGGGATTCAGTTTGATGGGTTGATATTGATGATCAAGGTCCATATAGTCATTTTGATTTCAGTCTCTAGGTCGAGAGTAGGGTTAGCTTTGTAGGCAAGGACAACTGCCAGTTGTGGTACCTAATATTGTCAGTTAATCAGTTGGTATTGATTTTATTGGGTTCTCGAT
>JBDJHY010000087.1:15816581-15829507 GCA_039654485.1 Withania somnifera
GACAATGTTATGAATCTTTTAAGTTTTTGGTTGGGATTTCTTGTGTATTTGGGACGTTTTTTTGAATGAGTGTATATTCATTCATATGCTAAATGGGCTCTATATACAACTGTAGCAGCCACTGTGTGTCAAGCAGCCACTGTGCAACAGCCAGTGTGCGTGCAGCAGCCACTGTGCAGCAACCTCTCACCTTTTTCCTTTTGATTCTGTATTGTTTTTAAATGTTTGCAAGCTAGTTCCTTAGTTCCTTTCTGTGATGTTCTGTTTTCTCAACTCTCTTTTATAGTTCAAAAGAAAATTGGGCATATTTGTTATGGAATATGTTGTGGAATAGTTCAAAAGAAAATGGGATATGCTGTGGAAGATGAAAGTTGAAAAGAAAATTAGACAAATTTGTTTGTCCCATGAATGTGATTTAGCCATTTAGGTTGTCAAATTAAGTGGCTCGTTGTTGCTATTCTTTGTTGGTGTAGGATTTATAATATTAAAACATTTATTACATCATTATGACGTCATCTGAGTCGAAGGGATTTTTACGTCCGAGTCAACCGGTCGGACTCATTGACCACCGAACCCTGAGCTCGTCCGAGTCGCTTGCCGAGCCGAGTCTGAAAACATTGGAGGAAATAGGTTCCTAAAGAAATGAAAGCCACCTCAATCAATGGGGTTCCCCTTCCTCGGACCAAGAGGCTTGGACTATGAGCCTGCTGAGCAAACGAGGCTCGGGACGAGCCTGCAAGCAACAAGCGTTCCAACGTTTTTCAGCTATTGCATGCTAGCTTGTCGTTGGTGGGTTCTAAAATGCCTGTCAAGGGCTTTAGCAAATATAGTTGTAGATGAGTCTGTGGACGTTGTTGCTTCACTAATAGGCTCACACTTCGACTTTGATTATTATGGATGCATACCCCGGGGTAATCTCACCACCTGTATCTCACATCTTGGCACAACCCATAAGAGATTTATTTGTCTATATATTGTTCTATTTTATCTTAATTATGCATGTTTCTAAATTGCAAACCAAACTTCGTTTTAATTTTATATATGAATAACTTATTTCCTATGTAGCTGCCAATCATTGTATAATTTCTACAGAAATTAATATATGTATAATTTGCTTCTTTACGAGCTACCAGACAACCCTTGTGGTTATTTCATAGCTGGGGAGGTGATTTATGTTGGTATTAAATCCTACAAAAGTAATATTATGTTTTGTAGCTGGTTAGGAGGTAAGTTGTTTATCTATAAAATAGATATTGTGCTCAGTTTGCAATTTGAAAACATGCATAACTAATATATGTATAAGTTATGAGGAAATTTATATATTATTTTATGGAGGATAGAAGGTGTGGATACCTGATACCTGAATAACTAAACTCTGTATAAAATAATACATAGGTTCCTCATAACTACTTTTACATTACTAATACATGCATCACTTTAACCAGCTACCAAATGACTCCTTAGTTCATAAGTTTCAATACACCTACTAAAACATCCTAATATACTAGAATAGATTTTCCTTTTTGTGGTTACAATTTTTAGTCAATTTGTTATGGAGTATCTTTTTTTAATTTGTTGTACTGTTACCCAAAAATCCCCATTAAGTTAAAATGCTAGTCCTATTTAGTGTATCCAATAGGATTTTGAGTTAATGTTATTATGTAATGGATTAGAATATTTTGTATAGTTGAGAACTTGGAAAAGAAAAGAACTTCAATATATTAAAATACATGAGAAATGAAGTAAACTTTTCCATTCTTCTATTGAAAGATTGCTTGGTTGATAAATTTGCTGTGAACCTCAGTTGTTATTGCTTTTTTTTATTGTTGCACAGATTCTATTCACATACCATTAATGTAGCTGATGCTCTTTGGTATTGGAACAGCAAGGTCATTTTGTTTCAAAGGATTATATATAAAATCTACTTCTATAGTTGGTTGTATATTTTGTACAAGAAGTTTTAGTACAATGAACGAAGTTGGAATTGATAGTGCTTCTAGTTTGCATACACTGGAATCTGTGGGAGAGGCTCCTGTTCTACGTCGTGTGTCTGTGAAAGCAAAATGTGCTTCAAATGTTCAATCAACCCCAGAAATTGAAAAGAAGTATGTCCATGGTGTTTATGATGCCATTGCTCCCCATTTCAGTTCCACTCGGTTTGCAAAATGGCCTAAAGTGTCAGCTTTTTTGAGCTCATTATCTCCCGGTTCTCTCATCTTAGACGCTGGATGTGGAAATGGGAAATACTTAGGGTTAAATCCTGATTGTTTCTTTATTGGTTGTGACATTAGTGCTGCTCTTATTAATATATGTGCAGATAGGGAGCATGAAGTTTTGGTTGCAGATGCTGTGAACCTACCATACAGGACTAGTTATGGTGATGCAGCAATTTCTATTGCTGTCTTGCATCACCTAAGTACTGAAAATAGGAGGAGGAAAGCAGTAGAGGAGCTTGTCCGTGTTGTTAAAAAGGGCGGATGTGTTTTAATTACTGTCTGGGCTAGGGAACAAGAAGACAGGTCATTAATTGAAAAGTGGACACCGCTTAACCAAAGGTATGTAGAAGAATGGATAGGACCAGGGAGTCCTCGAGTTCGCAACCCTTCATCTCCTCGTATCCTTGAAAGCATCCCAGAAGCTGAGGAAAATAGTGCAGCGGAGCAGTTGAAAGGCCTACATGTAAAGTCTTCAAATGTAAAATCAACTGATATTATGCAGCACCCAATCTCTCCAAATAAAGGCCATTCTTTGCCTACTGGATCTGAAAAAGGTGATGCAGAGCAGCAGGAATTTTTTGTTCCCTGGCACTTACCTTATCATCGAGCTGAAGTAAGTGGGGCTTCAGCCGTTGCCTTGGCTAGTGGTTTGGCAAAGAAAGACGATAAGAAGGGCTCTGTGGTATATAATAGATATTACCATGTTTTTAGTGAAGGTGAACTTGAGAGGTAATTTCTTTTCCCTTTTATATAATAAAAGTAAAAAAGAAAATCTCTAATCTCTTTTTTGACTGATGTCATTCTGTCAAGTCACTATATGTTGACAAAATGCTTATCATGGTTAGTAATTTCTCCAATCTGTACATAGACAACCAAATATTCTTTATACTTCTCATAAGTATTCCATTATGTCTTCTTTGACTAGGATGGTTTTTAATACGTATCATACTTCAAGTGGAAATTTAGCGTACAATTAATCCTCTGGTAATAATATGGTGATAAGAGTTTGAATCCGTAAAAACATATTGATATTCAAGAGGTCACATGTGAGCTTTTGGAATTGTATTGACCTCGAAGGAACAATGAGCTTTAGAGTTCTGGTTATCTCATTATAGGCAATACATAGGAGTCTTTTTCGTCCTTATTTGGAAGTAATAATGACAACCTTACTACTCATCCCCTATACTGAAGTGCCTGCATATAGTAGATGTATGAATGAAACAAAACTAGAGACCCTCTGCTTCCAGCTGATCAGTTTCTCTTGGTAAGTAAAATTTAGGTTTTTCTTTTTCCATTATCTCAGGGTTTGTACTTATTTGTCTCTGATTTATTCTGGAGTTCTTTTGTTGTTGTTTTCTTAGCCCCACTCCCCACCCTCTCTGTTTGAAGGTGGGAGGCTCTTGCGTAGTTTGGGTGAAGAGTGGCAAGATGAGGTGGTTGTACCTCTCTGTTATGCAGTTTCACCAAATTAGAAGTTTGACCATTTTGTAACTAAGAGCTGCACTAATCAAAATGTTCGTTCTTTGACAGATTGGTGTCTGGTCTCGATAACGCCATTCTCGTTGATAGATTCTATGATAAATCAAATTGGTGCATTGTTCTTGAGAAAACATCATGATAGGGTTGGAACTTTTCAGAAGATTTGTGCACTTCCATTTGCGAAGTGAAAGCTAGTATATGAAGTCAATAACCCTAGTTAAGAGGGTGATATTGTCTTTCATCCAAAGAGTACATTGCTACAGATTTTGGAGTAACACAAACCTATGTGTAGTCCTTCATTTTCTGCTGCTCGGTTGCCTGTATCTCTCATCCTGGTGTGGTTACCTGCCTTCTTGTGGTTATGTATTACACTGTCTTGTAAAATGCAATTTATTTTTAAGACTTTGGGGACAGACTTGAGAACAAGGGTTTCGTTATCCAAAGTTACTTCAGTTTTGGCAGATAGCATTCTCTTGAATAAATTTATGGCTGTGTTTTAAGGAACTGAAAACAACACGTCTCTTGAGTTTCATATGGAACCACAAACCATCCCTTAAGTTTACAGGTTGGACTAAATTCACTCATAAAATATTACACTAATCACAAACTGTTCTTGAAGTATGCAATGTAGCACTCTTAGTCCAACCCTAAAGGTATCTGTAGTCCTATTAAAGTTGGCATTTTTCAGTCCAGTTGAGCACCTGGCAAGTTCTGTAATCTGCTTTTATCCATCTTTCGTAAGCAAATGAGAAGCCATAGAGTGTTTTTAGGTTTTAGGCTATCTTGCCTTACAAAGTCATGACATAACTTGTCACCTCTTCAATGTAAGCATTGAAAGATTTACTAATGGTATGATTGCCGAGTGATTAAAGAAACGAGTGCAAGCCTAGAAGGTCATGATTTACTTCTAGAAACAAAAAGCCCACAGATGATGATCTTGTCTTATTTGTTTAAGTTTTGATGAATAAAGTCAATTGGTATTATGCTAGTAAGAGACAATAGTGTTGAATGAAATAAAATTAAAGTACACACAAGCTAATTTAGATAATCTTGTTATAAATAAATAAATAAATAAAAAAGTAAGCACAAAAGCATCAGTAGGAGATTGATAGAATGATAATTTTATTGAAAAGAGATTTGTGTAGGAAATTGGTAGAATGATTGGTGTAGGATTTTTATAATACAAAGGTGTAAATGCTTATAAAAAGTATATTTATAATTGTGTTATAATTTTTGAATAAAATTTTCATTACATAACGGTGTATGTATTTATGATTGTACAGTTAAATTTTTGATAAATTCTCAATTCAAGAAAAAAAATAATCAAAAACAATCAGAAAATAAAATAACAAAAGTACAAGAAATCAAATAATAACGAGATAGTAATTATAACAGCATAACACGATAATCATTCGACAAGATAATAAATAATAACAAAAATCAAAAGACCAAAAACTACAGAAGCAACACTGTAATTATTAGTAATAATGAATTACAAGACAACAAGCTGCTATCTACTAGTCCACAATTTTAATTTATGTCATTCACAATCTCTTATGTAGCATTATGTACTCAATAAGCTAAAATTTTATTATTTTCTATCTAATCACTTTTCAAAAATATTTTTTCAATCAATTTCTATTTCTCCAAAAATTATCAATAGCCAATGTCTCTAACTTCCATACTGGGATATCCGGACACCTCTTATACTACACAAATTACCTTCAGTTTGTAACAAATAATTCTATACGAAACTCGTACAAGCAGGGCTAATAATCAAATGCATACTTTTTGGGGGGAGAAGATTAGGCAACAACAGCCAGTTGCTTCTCCAATTTACTAGAAGGTTCCTGTACTTGTGTCAACAACAATAATAACATTTGTATATTTTTTCAACATAAAGTTTGAGAGAGTGAAGTGTATAATATTTTTTTATTTATTTTCATAAGGTAAAAGAAGTTATTTTTAATACATTCTATAATTAATTTAAAAAATTAATTTTTAAAATAAGTTTAGGAAAGGTTAAAATAAAAACTCACAAATTTCAAATTCGAATATATCTATACTTAGTTCAAGAGAATATTTCAGAATAAATTTTAAAAATATATCAAATTAATATTATCAATTATGATAAGGATATCGATCTAAAATATTAAAGAGAGAAAATTATTACAATTAAAATGTAAAAATAATAGAGTAAAAGACAGTACTTGTAATAAAATTAAGAAATAAGATAGTGATAGCACAATAATAATGATATTGATTAAAGAAGAAAATCTCCGGACTAGAATTTTGCTCTATCAATCAAATTGACCTTCGTCTTATTTAGAATCATATTTTTTACCAGCAAAAAATAAATAAATTATAAAATGGGTCAAATATTTTTATTAAAGTTATATTTTATCTTATTATTTTTTTTAAAATTATAAAATATTTTTTTTATACGTGATATATATAATACAATATATAAATTATGATGCATTGTATATACGTGTCTGCAAAATATATCATACGTTTAATTATATATTTAAATAATTAAATATTTTTATAAAAAATAACTTGAATTATGTATCGCACTTAAATTACGTATTGCGATTCTTTATAGATATTTTAATAATTTTAAATTATCTATTGCGCTTAATTTAGTGTATAAAGAAAAATATATAAAATATAATTTTAAAAATATTTCTGGTATTTTATGTAATTTACCCTGTCGGTTTCCTAAATTGACCCGCCCCTCAGAGCTGTTAGCCCAAGCTGACCCGTTCCGTTTCTATTGGTAACTTCATTCTTGTTCCTAGTGACCCGTTTTGTTTAGAATAAAACGAAGGGAGAGTGTTCAGTTCCCTCTCAACCCTGAATTCATCTGCTTTCTTCTTCACTTGTATAAACCCTCAAAAACAAAAAGGCTAACATACTTACAGGGCTATTAATGGTGCTAGCAGCTTCTATTACACTTTGCGGCTATGCCGTCTCCGTACGGACATCGTCGGTCGCACCTCGACGGAAATAATTTGGCAGGTATGTTCGCAGTTTGATAGTACCATGCACATATTACATTACTCACACTATCTTATAAAGCCGAGCCTTGGCGTAACTGGTAACTAGTAGGTCACAGGATCAAGTTGTGAAAACAGACTGAGTAAGCCTACAATAGACACTTGTGATTCGGCCTTCCCTGGGCACACCAGGTTGCATTATATGCTTATCACCAAATAATTCATATAATCCTCAGTTTCCATTTGTTTATTTGGTTTTGACTTGGTATGGAGGTCAAAATAAAGAGGATTTTTTAATTTATAATGTTAAACATGTCATGTGTAAAGTTGGAATTAAAGAGTCCTTTAAAAGGGAAAAAAACATTTTTTTGAAGTGGACTAAGAAGGGAAGTAGGACAAACAAACTGAAAAGGGAGGGAGTATAATGAACTTAGGTGTGATGTATTTTCTGTCAAGTAATCTTTGAAACTCTTAATTTAGTATCTGTTTGGACAAAATTTGTGGTGAAGTTGAGAGATAGGATTATTTGAAATAGGAGTTGAAATTGAGAAAGCTTTGTCTTGAGTTAATGTTTTCCTTCAAGTATCACTAATTTAATACTACCTAAGTTAAGTTGACGTCTTAAAATTTGGGATTAGTCAAAATTCAATATAAAATGGGACATAGGGAGTAGAATATTGGTTAGGTGAAATCCTTCGTATAATAATGATGTCTCAAAATGTCAGGTTTTCCCTTATCTATAAATGGAGAGAGGTTGCGACAGTCATCTCTTGCTGCTGTAATTGGTGATACAACTGCAGTGCCAGATGGTGCAGTTAACGAGAAAATGTCCACTGCTAGGTTTTCTAATTCTCTTACTAGTCCAGAAACTGATATGGAAAATGGAGAGGACATGAAATGTGCTTCTGGAGGGTTGGATGAGAATGAATTGATCTGAGTATGCGACAAGTTAATTGAGGTCTTCTTGGTTGACAACCCCAGACCTATTGATTGGAGAAAATTGCTAGTATTTAGTAAGGAATTGGACAATATTCAGCCACACTTCTACAAGCGGTGACAGGACCGAGCAGACAGTGAGAATGATCCTGGAACGAAGCACAAGTTTCTCAGGCTTAAAAGAAAGCTGAGAGAGGTAACTAACTTCCATAGCGAGCATGAAGTTATCACTCTGTACGTTGAATTAATAACTTCTTTTGCATACAATTCCTTAAGAGGCTCAATTATGTCGAATTCATTTGGAATAGTTTTGGATCTCCATGAATAAGGTCAAATCTTATTTCTTTGTATTTAGGTGAGGTTCCTCTTTAAGGAAGTGCCTACAAAGGCTCAGTTGACATGAATGATAAAATTTATAAATTGTTTATGTTTAGTTGTTGCTAATAGCAGTGCCCTATTGGGATGAGAAGGATTTGTATGATCAATTACTTATTACAGTTCAAAGGGTTGAAGGTGACTTGAGGATTACATTAGTAGATTTCTTGCAAAAATCTACTTATTTTCTTGTGTTAAAATTTTCAGCTTTCATGTGAGTTTGCTCTATTTTTTTTTTTAAATTCAACTGGGAAGTCTCTTTTCCAAGTTGATGATAACGTTCAGAGGCATAACGAACTTCTTGAGGCCATCAGAAGATCACCATCCAAGGTTGGTGATATTGTTGGTAGGCGTCTAAAGATTTTACGAAAGAGTTTTTCGTTCATCTTCACACAGCCACAGAATCCTATTATGAGCCAGCAGAACAAACGGGTAAATATGCCTCCTGTCTGGAATTTTCTTCTTCTTTTGGGTCATAACTGATAAACTTTTGCATCGTAATCTGCACTCAGTCACTATTTCCTTTTTGCAACATATACATGATATAAATGTTGTTCCCCATAAACACATTTACTCTTCCCCAAAGCGGGGTATATGTGAAGTCACTCCTAAGGCCCAAGGGAAATAAGTCGAAAAGTATCAACTAAAAAAATTCTCCTTGTGCCATTTAAAACAAACGCTAGTGTGCTACAATTTAGTGTTTTGTTTCAATGAGATAGAAGAAGCTTTGGAAAATTTCCGACTCTGGGAGTATTAAGTTTCTCTTACTGTAAATTTATAAATTGAAAGCCATGAGTTCAACAAACATCATTTCCTTACTTTCCATAGCATTGTTTCTGCTGTAGATGGGTTTCACTGACAAAATTTTGTTTTTTCTTAATAATTAGCTGTGGAAAAACTAGGGAATATGTGTTTGGAAGCTGTGGAAGCTTATGATAATGCCAAGCTGAAGGTATAGATGCATTAAACGCTGCAGAGTTGAGATTCCAAGATATTCTCCTTCCTTGAATGCGGCTTGCAAGAAAATAGATGATTTGGTCCAGAAAGATCAACTTGATTCAGCACTGATGCTCATGATTACAAAAGCATGGTCAGATGTCAAGAAGTTAGACATGACAAAAGATGAGGCAAGATCATTCTTTCCTACTGATAGACACCCCCCTCCCCCCCCCCCAATCTCACTTCTTCTAGTATTTTCTTCGTTCTAGCGTAAACTTGATTTTTTTTGTTAAGAGAAAAATCAGTGTATTATAAAAAGAAAAACAACGGTAAGGGAGTGCTGATGTATTTACAGGTTGAGCAAAAAAACAAAAAAATTCCTTTCGAATAGTATAGGGGTTCTTAGAGGCTAAGAATTGATATTCCATCATATTGTCAATAACAAAAAAGAAAGAGTAGAATTGACACTGCATCATTCACAAGCTCCTCACATCAAAAAGAGAACAAAGCTATACAGATAAACTTGATCTGTTGGATTTGTTTGCCTTTTCTTCAGAATATCAATTGTTCTTTCCCTCCACACTGTCCACCATATGCATTCTAGGGCAGTCTATCACCACTGTGTTTTATTGTTCCCTCTTTTGAACAGGTAATGTGATAGATGATAGCACAATTTTGGAAGCCTGAGACCAAGCTAGTGCCTTTTCTTCATCCTTGTTTCTTCTTCCTTTTTCTGCCATTTTCCCAACAAAGTAGCAGTTTGGTGGTTTTACTTGGCATAAATCTTTTTAGGAGATATGTGTCAGAGTAGGGCTGTTACTTTGCAATGAATGAACAAATGGTTTATGGTTCTGCCTCCTTCCGCATATTTGACATCTGTTACGTAGAAAGATAACCCTTCATTGAAAGTTTTCACGAGTCAGTCGAGCATTATGGGTTACTAAGTACTGAAAAAGAGAAATATGCCACCCTATATGGTGCTTTTATTTTCCAAATCTGTTGCCTAGACTAAAAAGTAGAATTTTTGTTGGTTGTGTGCTTGAGTATAGGTCTGGTAGCCAGACTTCACAGTTAAAAATGTCTTTGCTATGTTGCTTTCATATTAAGACAGCTACACTGTGATTAAAGCTATGCAAGGTTCCAAAAGATTGAGCAAAGTTGTAAGTTTTGCTAACTTCCCAGTCATTGACGCCTTCTGAAAGTTAAGTTTCAAGTGTATTGGTCTAGTTAGCCACTGTGGCATCAGGCTAATTTTGACAGTCTGTATTAAGCGGGGAGTTGGTCTCTAAAGGGGAAATTGCCTATCCAACTTTCCTTCCATTGCCCACTTTGAAGCCAATATTTTCAAAAATAGGAAAGTGAAGTGTCCTTACGCTTCCCCATACACCCATTCCATGTGGTAAAGTTCTGCTTGTGATACACCTAAAGCTGTTTGCTTCATACTTTATGTTAATTACCTTCGTCCATAGAGCACCAGTGTCAAGATTGTACCTCCCTAGCTATTTTTATGCAAACTTCTGTTATGCAGTCTCAGTTTTTCAATCCCTAGTCCTCCTCCTTGCTAGCAGAAACCTTGTTCTAGTTAACTAAATGGAAGGCCTATTTTCTCTTTGTTGCCTTGCCACAGAAAGTTTCTTCTCAGTTGATCCTGCCTTTTCCCAACTTTTGTTGGTAAGGGAACATTCGTGTAATATATGTAGTGAATAATCCGGTATGCTTTCCTTTTTGTCCTTTATGTCAAATTTTCCTATTTGACAATCTACAAAAAGAAAGGCTTAGACATATCCTATAGATATATTCTTTCTGAGGAAGATGCAGAAGATATTACTTTCTCTATCCCAAGATGTGGTTTGAGTTGGCACGGAGTTCAAGAAATAAATAAAGATCTGTAGTAGGGAAGTCCCAGTGTCACATCTAGCATTAGCTGGATTAAGAAGTAGAAGCTTACTGAAATGACAGCATTCAAAATGACACAATTCTGAGTGACATCCAAGTAATTCTTGCTTTTCCTGTGGGAGCTACTTCAGATTATGTTGGAAAATTTTCCTATGAACTTTTAAGTGTTCTTATCTCTCCATTTCTGAGGCTATAGAACAAGAAGTATGAGGCAGAGGTGACAGTATTTTTGACTAACTGATATAGATGATAGTATTTAGCTCATTAGCAGATGTCTTATGATTTTTTTGTAAACAACATGAACAATAATATTCTAATGCCTACAAGCTAAAATTATCAAGCTGAAATTGGGCTATTGGAATAGTGATTGTTATCCTCCATGTTGACCGAAGTGCTTATGTGATGCGTCCATTAGTTCATGCACCAAGTTGCATTGCCCTTGTGACCTTTGCTTATTTCATCTTGCATTTGAAGAGAACTTATTGTTGGAAACTTGGTAAGTTTAAATGTTGAAGTTCCTATTGGAATTCTACAGGTAGCATAGCAGGTCTCTATCTTGAAGGTGGTAGTTTTACGTTTTAGAATTTCAGGACAGAGTAGCTAGCACTAAAAGATGACAGTCATTTGCCGGTTCTTATTTAAGAAGATAATTTCATGTTTCAATCCGTCTTTGGATGATAAGCTTTCGCATGAGATGCAGTTCTGTGTAAGTATGTTGACCCAGCACAGTTTTTGGCTCTACACCTCCCATATTAAAAAAAAATCCCCCTTTTTTTTTTGCTCTCATAGGCAAATGATTAGTCTTGTGAAATCTTTTCTTTCCCCCCATTTTTTCAGGTGAAGGATGTTCTTTATCACTTGTATATGACAGCAAGAGGAAATATGCAGAGGCTTATGCCAAAAGAAGTCAGAATTCTGAAATATCTACTCACAGTTAAGGATCCTAAGGAGTGAATGTGTGCTTTGAAAGATGCCTTCACACCGGGAGAAGAACTTGAAGGGAACGACGTAGATTGCTTATGCACGTATGTATTAAATCTAATACTACCTCTGTCCTATTTTACATGTCCTACTTTCCTTTTTTGGTCCGTCCCAAAAAGAATGTCTCATTTTCTTATTTGGTAACTTTTTAAAAGCAAAATTACTTTTTTTATCTAAAAGTAATAGTCTCTTTTTTCAATAAAGAGCAATTTGGTAAACATTTCAAAGTCTTCCTTTATTTCTTAAACTTCAAACTTCGTGTCGGGTCAAATTAGGACACATAAAATGGGACAAAGGGAGTATTTATTACTTCGACAGTTGTCCTTGATGCCAGAGCACTTCTGTCAGACTTAAGTCATGCTGAAATTATACATAATTGTACTTCCTACGGCTTGAATACTAGTTTCCATAGATGCGATCTTTTTCTCTCATTTTTGGTTCTTTAACATAGTTTTACTTTTTAACTGTGATTAACAAATGCCTAAACATTACAGGACTCCGGAGCAGCTATCAGCTTGATAGGGACAATGGTGGATGCATATAATTTGAGTAGAGAAGGCACTCTCATAAGAGAAGCCAGAGACTTGATGAACCCTAAAATAATTCAGAAAATGGTGGAGTTAAAGAAGTTGATCTTAGATAACTTCATGGAAGCGTTAGTTTGATTTTAAGTAGGTATGAGCTTTGCTTCCAGTGCCGGATCCATCAGCTCATGCCATCAATCATCCATATGCAATATGACCACGTGATTGATTGCAACATGGAACATAAGGCCTGACGAGTCCAATGTGCACAGCTCCTTAGACTGTCCTTAGCTCGGATCTGTGGATAGTCCAGAAAATTTGAATATCCTAGACTTTGATACAGAAGCATTGGGGACGTTGCTGAAAGTGGTGTTAGCAGTCTCTGTTTGTATTGAACATTCAGAATTTTGTACGATATAGCTCCTATATTTGTGTGGATAGAAGGATAGTGACTTGATGATCTTTCTCCGACAAAGAACATGTTTCCTTTTGATGCCCAGTTGCATCTTTAGGATGATTTTTATACACGAATATACCTACCATTTACTATGAAGCTTACCAGTATAACAAGAGGAACATAA
>JBDJHY010000087.1:15829517-15840229 GCA_039654485.1 Withania somnifera
ATTTCTCTCTCATCTCATCAAGTCAGTATGTCTTCCACTAATTGATCTTGACCGCTTCTTTTCCTGTATTTGTAGTAGCAGCAGCAGCATTGTTTCTCAACAGTCAATGCGAAAAGATAGAATATTAAACTTTTTCTCAACTTATGAAACCACTAATTAGGTCGAGATGGCCTGTATACTTGCAAAATGGTTATACAGATCTTCCTGAAGTACGTATGCTTCATTTCAAAAGCACTTCGTCATTCAGCTTTTTGTCCAAATATCAAGTGAGATCCTTTTTCGATCCTTTTTTTTAGTCTAAAATGTTGATTGATTCTCCTAGGTGGTCGTCAAGGATATGTTCTACTTTCTTTTATGTACTAGAGTGAATAGAAAGAGCATCTCCAAGAAAAATGTTTCCATAAAAAATTTGCTAGTGTTAGTCCACGAAATAGGGATAATTTATCTGAAACAGGTTAAAACAAATATATATTATTTTGGATTATTTTTTAACTATAGTGGAAGTCTACTGGAAACAGTTTTATTATATAGTTCAACAGTTGTATTCTATTTAATAAGGTTTGCTCATAAAGTTCTTGGATCTTGTAGTATAAAGTCCTGCGTTGTATTCGACTTACGTGGAAACTTGACAGTGAGACAAACTGGGAATATTTCATCCACTTGTATTACATGCGTGGAATTAGACAGGAAAATGACTAAAATATGGGGGGAAACACAATACGAGCCACAAAAAACACCAAAACATTTCCCCCTCATTCTTCCCTACGCATGCTATGACGGTCAGCTCATGGAGCTCGCTGATATGGTGCAACTTGGACACGTGAGGGAAAGGGATAATCAATATGAATGTCTTATATGCACCAGCTTGAGGAGATTTCTGTACTGTATCGAATATAACTATAAATAAGGCACAGTTTAATAATGCATATACCAGACATTGAAGTGAGAGAAATGGATAATGAAATCTGAAGACGACTAAAATAAGAAGGATGAGGAGACCATATAGAAATTTGCTGTATCATGAAGAAGAAAGCTTGTACTCAGACTACCTATACAATGTATGTCTCATATGTGAAAGCCGCCATTTCTCTGAAAAATTCTAGTGTCATAACACAATACAGCCTTATAGGACATTCACATGAGAGGGTGGAACATACAAAGCACAGAAATGGCTCATGAAACCTTTGGATAATTCACTTTCCTGCAAAAGCCCATCATGCCTTAATTCTTATCACAAATGAACCTGTAACACCAGAACATCAATAAAGCACGTCATTATGAGCAAATCTTCCTTACAAATGGAACGTAGGGAAACACGGGTTTCCAACAAATTTGTCTAAAAACAACTAAAGATAATAGGGATATTCTTTCATTAGCACGTTACACAAATTAAGCCCTTTTAATAAATAGTTGAAATAATAATAAGAACAACGAGTCTGTATGATACTAGTTTTAAGTTTCTAATTCGAACAAGTAGTAGTTTGCTCAACTACACAAGTCAGACATTTCAGTTGCCCGGTGATCATATACTGGAACACAGAAATACCTAGCGAACAGGAAATCTAAATCCTCCACTTAAATCTACCTCGTTGTTTTAACAACAAAATTATGACCTTTGACTACTCTTTGTGCCCAAATCGTGTGATTATAGGAGAAAGTAACCAATGGAAAAATGACCAATCAGATGCGAGATTTCTTACCCACCCACTTTCAGCTCCAGTTTCCTCTTCAGTTAAGAGAATTAGCAGAATAGAAGAACCCAAAATGGAAAGACTTACAAGCAGGAAGATTAGATATATCGGCAGAAACTGCACAAGGAATTCCAAGGTTTGAAAGTGCTCCCCGTATGATTCCACATGGGAAATAGAGATGCATTCCTATGGCTTGTGCAGCTTTATTTTCAGCCATGGCTGAAGGGTCTTGAATAGAACCAAGAGTTTCTATAGAAGGATCAACTGATATCCGCCATAGCCAACAAAAACGATTGTCTTGCAACACAAAGGTACCCTACAGGAACAGGAGTTAGATATCACTAATGCTTAAGCAGTAACAGCATAAATTCTCAAACTTACTCTGTGATTTGTCTTCAGGTTATCTATTTGCTTTTTGAAGACCTCAGACCAGAAGTCCTTGCATATGAATTTGATAGCCTCCAGATGATCAGTGAATCGGGGCCTATCCGTGGTATACCTAGCAAAAAAAAAAAAAAAACAATTATATGGAGGTAGTACAGAAAGCATAACATGAAAGGTAACCCGTGGTCCAACTTAGTAATATTGACCAGTGTATAATCATAATGAGATCAAGCTAGGAGGGACAGATATTCTCAACTAAAAGCCACAAACCCTGCAGAAAAATTAATATAAGGTTCAACACAATCCAGAGATCACTTTACACTACAAACTAGAACACAGTGGAAAAACAGCCTTGGGGTTCGCAACTTAGATGACAAGCCACAGAAGTCTGTAAACTCCGTAAAAGCAAAAGAAATGACAAAGGAAAGATGGAGCCTAGAGTTTCAGCCCACCAAGTTATGTATGCTTACAGCATTGTTGATCTTAATCCCCAATATAAAAGATACCTTCACACAACACAAGAACATCTCAATGTAATCCCACAAGTGGGATTTGGGGAGGGTAGAATGTATGCATACCTCATCTCTACCTCGTAAAGGTAGAGGGATTGTCTCAAACAGACCATCAACTTAACTGGTACCTATCAAACAGTCTGAGAAAAGGGATACACATATGGGAGCAATCATAATACAAATTAATCGAAATGGGAAGTGCCACACAACAAACAATAGAAAGGAAAATAATGAAAATGAAATAACGCACTAATCAACACAAAAAACACCAGAAAAAGCTGAAATCGAAGCTCAAGGCACTGTACGCATAGAGCTAATAATACTGGAAAGGCGAGAGGTCCAAGAATAACCACCAACCCTATCTCACAAGGAAGCAAGAGAACACTCAACTATCAACTAACCTTCAACCCTAATACACGACCTTCACACAGTACTATCAAAAATAAACTAACGTAGCACCCAGCACGAAGAAGGGAAAAGGTTAAAGAACAGAGAGAAAAAAGAGAATGAGAAAGAAAGAAAAAAATAGATCAATTAATTTTGAATATTATTCATCAAGTCAACTGTGTCAAACAAGTGCAAACGGGTTCTAGTGATAGAGTAGAAAACCCAGCTCAAGATAGACTCTTGGAACAGTAAACGTTATCTCTAATTGAAAGATAAAGATAAAGTCATATATAAAGATAGATCTAAGGGAAACTTACAAGGATAGATTCTAATCTAAATAATGATTTATCAAAATCAAAGTAAAAAGATGGAAACATTATCTAAAATTGGGGCAAGCACACCTTACTCCAGCTTAGCGGACAGGATTACCTTTAAATTTGTGTTAGTGGACTAGAAATGCGCCTATTTGATTAGTCATGATGAGCGTAAACTAGCCCAAAAATATTGGTACAACAAACCCTAAAATCTAATAGATAAAAACAAAAATCTAGAACATCTCTCAAATTATTCTGTTTCTTCAATCATAAATTCTTCCCAATTCAAGTATCCAAGCATCCTGGGTCCAGTATTGAGACATAAAGAGTAACAATCTGACGATTCCAGGTGCGATTCTCAGCTACAAAACTTGGTTTGAATTCGCTGCTCTAAACTTGATGAATAGAATTACCTTGACAACCTGTACTAGTTGGTTGGACGGGCTACCTGGTGGATTAGTTAAGGTTCAACCAAGCTGGCCTAGACATCATCAGTATGGAAGATAAAGTGCCTAAGGACCAGGTCAGTTGAGAGTAGTCCTTCATATCCAAGGAAGCTCTGGCAGCCGTAGCAGACCATTGAAGACATCTCGTTCAATGCTCAGTGGTAGAACCCATGAAGGTACTAAAATTCTTAATGAACCAATGATAGAAAACCACCCATGAAAAATACAAACTTGAGAGAAAGCTTTCGATTCATAACTTCACGCCATTCTCTACAACTCTGACCCAACACAACGAAAGGTTTACCTAGGCAACCTGTGCTTGTCTCAACAAAGTGTGTGCAATCTCAACACACTGATCTGAAAACAATAGTTACATAAAATTTTGCTCCCCTAAGAATGACTTTTTAACAAAGATATGTTTAAAGGATAGAAACGACATGCATGAAGGTACCAACGGCTTTAGAGGGCAGGACTATCCATGCTAATGAACGGTCTTGTATCTAAAAAGTAATCTTTCATTCATTACTTAGGTCTTAGGCAGACTCGGATTTGATGATAACCACCATATAAGTCAATGTAGAATATCAACAAAAGCCATCTAACATGTCTAAAATATTCTCAAGTCCGGGGATGAAAATCTGCACTTAATACTCGTCACACCAAAGCACATTCTGCACGGGTCATTCCTAGGAGCAAGAAGGGACTGAACAGAAACACGACTGAGGCCATGTTAGATAAATGCGATTGCTAAATAACTCCTAGTTTGTTCAGCTTAGATCTCTTTATAGGATAATTTAGGTTTAAAAGCAAAGAATAAAGCCAACAACATACTGAATGTCCTAATATAAAGTAGCTCATCATCTCAAATTATATATCCATAAAATCAGAATTGCATGCGCTTACCTCTTTGTGAAACATGAACTAGAAATGCTTGAGAGCTAAGGTCTTTTATAACAAGGTAAAGACAAAAAACACATTCTCAATTCAAAACCCTTGACTAGCAGTAGATGTCACAAGATGTAAGCACATAGAAACAGGCTTCAAGCAGTCGACTTGCTATGGAACTTGGGAAGTATGTCACGAGGGCTAGTAAATTTGAGAGTGACTGTCTTGCCCGTGAACCTATATGAGGAAGTGTTTTCCTTACCATGGCTAATGACATATCTGTAGAATAATCAACGTAGACTAACTGAGTATGTGGGTGACATCTATGAAGAGCACATCACAATTCACTTCATCTTTTTTTTTTTTTTTTTAACGTGAACAATACACTTCATCTTGGTGAAGCATTATATGAATGGGCAAGGGATCTTTTTCTTTTGGACAAGATAATGAATGGACAATACATCCTTGAGTACTAGTAAGGTTATTCTATTAAACAAGCAACCTTGAAGGCTTTTTTGTATTTCAATAGATATTTAGATCCCATGAGGAAAGTATTTATACAAGTGAATCCTAACAAATTAAGAAAAGACAATCAATTGAAATAATAGAAAATGTTATAATCCTATAATTAAGCTAGGAAAAGGAAAAGCAAAGTCTCCTAAAATCATGCTGCTTAACTAACACAATCAACAATTCTCCACGCCGGTGGAATTGGATTAAACCTAAGGAGCCTATTAGGATACTGTACACAATGCCAATTATGATCTTCTAAATGAAGATAGTCAATTCTCATATATTCTTGTAGAATTTGATAAAGAAGAAAAGGTTTTTTGTATTTCAATAAATATTTAGATCCCATGAGAAGGGGTATTTATACAGGTGCATCCTAACAAATGAAGAAAATACAATCAATTACAGTAAATGGAAATGTTATCTCAGGAAAAGGAAAAGCAAAGTCTCCTAAAATCATGCTAATTAACTAACACAATCAACAATTTTTCCAGACAGTGGAGTTCGATCAACCTAAGGAGCCTATTAGGATACTGTACGAAATGCCTATCTTGACGTCTAAGTGAGGATATTCAACTATGGTTGGTTTTGGGAATGATGTTGACATCTAAAGTAAACTCATTTTCTTCTAATTGGAACACATCTTTGTCAATGAGATCTTGGGGAGCAAATAGATAGTTTGACTAATGGTGAGGGTTGACAAGGTCAAATCTCGAGGAACAAGTACGAAACTAACACTAGGTTGACAACCCTTTAGTTGGCACCGTTGATCCTACAAAAAACAAAGAAATAAGGAGGACCCTCTGGTAGGTAAAACTCCTTGGTACCAAACGGTTGCGTAACCTATCCATATGGATAGCAGTTGAACAATCTTTTCTTGAAGAGGCCTAAAGTCATCTTTGAGATTACATAAATTGTCTAGGCGTTTTGATGTAAGTATAATCTAGTCGTCTCTTAAGCTCATTTCCATCTCATTTTTTTCTTGTCCTGGTCAAGTACATCTTTTTCTAAATGGTACCAAGAATGTACAGCACAATATTGCATTTCCAAGAGCAAGACATCATATTTTCATCCAACTTCATTTTGTACTTTATAGCAATGTTGTCAAAGGCTCATTTGTAGAACACTTAAAACCTAAAGCTCAGAGAAGCTTAAGGTCACGCTTCACATCACTTAGGTACGCTTCAGTGTAGACAAGGCACTAAGAGTGAGGCTCATCGCTCATAAGTTCAAATTTGAACAGAGAGGTACTATAAATAAATATAACTGGAAAAAAGATAAATTAATTGTTACAGAAAAAATTATGAGTGAGTTGTTAATGTTTTCTTGCATTACATATATTTTTTTATTTTTTTCGTCATTACACTTTTTTTAACTTCATTCTTTTAACTAACTGAGGAAGAATTTTCAAATTGATAAATCTGGTGGGCGAATTTCCCATCTCGAAGGAAATGCTCTAATCTCCTATGAGAACAGTACCAAATTCTCCTTTGGGGGCTTCAATTCTCGTACTATCTTATCTTCAATTTTTTTATAAGTAAAAATTTGGGCCACTTCTCGATTTGTGCATATGATTCTTGCATAGGCAATGCTAATCTTATCTGTATCGTTCTAATTTATCGGGTGTCCAAGAAGGGATGTTTTCTTTGCTTCAGTTAACTTATTATTTGTTGTTTCTACTTTTCTCTTCTCATTTATTTTTACCAAGACTTCTCCATTACTATATTTCCTTTTCGTACTTGATTTTGTTGTGCCTTATTTGAGCCGAAGATCTATTGGAAATCGTTTTTTCTAACTTCAAAAGGTAGGATAAGGTTGCATATACACCATTTTCTCCGGACCTCACTTATGGAAATACATTAACTATATTGTTGTTCTTTTTAAAACTAAATCACACACTTCAATTGCTCTTTGCGCTTAAAGACCAATAGATCTTGTAGTGCTTTTTAACACTTTTCCCTTTGACAACATTATTTTATAGGAACCCATCAATTTTTAATTAAATATCTTGTTTGGCTTTCTAACGGTATTTGAAGCTATCAACTATTTGAAAGACATAAATTGCAAGTAGCCAAATACTCTTTGGATATTCTTTTTTTTTTCTCTTCTTTCTGTAATATACAGGTATCAAACCACTTTAAACTCGCAGTTAGTCTTGGCCCAACTCTGCCCGGGGGTTGGCCTTTGTTGGCTTATTTCACTTCTTTTTTTCTTTTTCTCTTATTGCTAATTGGAACTCCGGCTCTGGTTGGGTATTTTGAGTTGGGGGAAGTGGTTGGAAGTTGTGTGGCAGGTCGTGTGACATTCTGGTGCAAATTTCCTCCAAGTAATTCTCATTCTTTTCGTCCCTTTTAGTGTTTGTGTAAGAATTTAATTTCCTTACTTATGAACCAGATTTCTCCCTCATTTCTTTATTGTTAATCTTAATCTTGTACTATGTGCTTCCCAAGCTGAGCTCTACGTTGGTACCTTTGAGTAAATCGTATTATTCCCTGAATTATTATTATTATATGAGTTTTAGAGTTATTGGAGACCGGTCTGCTATCAGGCAGGTTGATATTTGAATTTGCAGAACTTTGTTCGTCGAACGACAGGTAGGCTCCGTGGGGCTTTATCTGGATATATCTTCATAATTATACTAAATAGCATCCATGGGATGGGTTTTTAGGTTGTTAACGTGTACTTGGACCGCTTCTTAATTTTGTCCCCCATTTGTTCCCTATATTGGAGTTTGGAGTAATACGACACTCGTGACTTAGTATTAGCCTTATGATGGATTTCGGGTGACTCTGGAAGTAGCAGAACCCTAATGCATGGGTTGGCTTTGGGTTTTGCCCTCAGGTTTTAGCTGGTGTATTGTGCTGCTAGTTATAGCTTAGTTGTGCCTGTGCAGGCATATGTTAGTTGTAGATATGTTCTGCTATTGCATTCATTCTACGAGAGAGTGAGTTGCATGCTCTTTTCTGAGAGTGCATTTGGGGCTAGGACCAGTATCACCTGTTGACTATCGAGCCTTGGAGGCTGGTTACTTGATATAATAATAATAATGAATAATGACATAAAACATAATAACATGAAACTTTCTGATAATAACATATGTTAATGGATCTTTTAACCGTTTTAGACTTAGAGGTGTGCTAAGAACCCGGTACTACTTTTTCTACTTGTTTTAGACCAGGCTTCACACAATGGAACAACGTACTATCATTTGACTACTTATGATGGGACTTGAGTCCGACTTCATTTGACAGTGAGTACAACTGCAGGCATTTGATTTCATTGTCGTACGGCAGCGAGTACGACTTTTCTATACTTACTACACCTATTGATTTGGAGACCATGATGATACTGTTATCTTGAAGACCTTGGAGATGCTACTATACGCCATGAGTTGTCAAGATTACGGCATGACGAGACTATTTTTCTGAGGCATTAGTTGCTCGATTAAGAGACTCTCTGAGGCTCTATGGTTTGGGATATGAGATTACGGTGGCATTAGAGTTTTTATGTGGTGGGTGTACCTCCATGGACCTTGCCTCTAGGCTATAGCGACCGGAGAAGAGGTATAGGTCGTAGTAGGGATATATGGGGAATTAGGGTGATAAGTGGTAAAATTACCACTTTATGAGGTCTTCTTTTGCTAGATAATTCACTATTTTATAATGATAAAATGCCTTTTATATCGTGCGCTAATGTCATTTCAGGTACAATATGAATAACAGGTGTTAATTCAGGAAAAATGTGAATACAATCATAGAGAAGCAAGAAAGGGTATGCAATGGATAAGAAAACAGCTCACTGGAACTGGCAGTATCAGCACTCTTCGCAATCGCAGAGCCTTAGCTCGTGATCATGTGGGTCAGCTTGGTCAAAGACACCTCAGAGTACTATGTGGTCGCGGAGGTCCTGCACATGATCGCGATTAAGGAAGAACTCATCTATGCAATCATGAGGCATCCAACAGATTACTATGTAGTACTAATTTAACCTACGCGATCACAACTTTTGGGATGTGATCTGATAAAGAACGTTCTATCCACTCAGGGACTATTTTGAAACTTCATGATTTGGAGCCCCAAGTCAAAGAAAACTTCATCAGCCCTTATTTTACCTTTGGCTTCCAAGAAAAAGTCTTAGACTTTTTCACATCTCAAGAAAGGGCACAACACCACTGCAACACTTTTGGGTGAAGATTTGATGACACCTTTAATGTATTTTTACCCATTTCTTCTCCCCTTGCTTTGTATTGAATATTTATATTGTGTAGTTGTTCTTCCTTGTTTGAATATTCAATATAGAGATATTTCTGTATTTATTGAAGATTGTTGGGTTTTAGTTTTATCTATTGCTTTTATATAAATTATTTACTTGTTATTTGTATTATTGTATGCTAAAGGGAGTAGCTAACCCTAGGTAATGTCCATTTATCCTTGCTTGTCTCGAGAAAGTAAGTTAAGATTGGAAACTTGATTTACCATTAAATGAATGTCTTCTTCATTAATGGATTTGAGCTAGAGATAGTAAAAATCTTATTGTAGCTGAATTGAGTTGTTTTGCATGCTCTTTTGCTTGATTCGAGAGAACAAATGAAGGAAGTTTTGTTAGCATTCAAGAGAAGCTAGTGACACAAATTAATTAGTTTCGAGATGAGCAAATTGAAACTCAAAGGCTAATCTATAAAACCATGTATAGTCAATTTAGTATTTAGTTTATTATAATGGATCATTGATAGAATTAATCACCTTAGTGTTGTTTGCTCTTGACTTGGTTTGTGAATCCATTGATCAAATCTTTGTGTATGTTTTATTTTTAGTTTTGTGACACCTTTATCATATTTTTATCCCTCCCCCATTCCGTGTTAGACCATTCTAGCCTTAGTAGTTGTGCTTTAGTTTTCCATTTGTACTCGATTGCCTTTACATTGTTCCCTGTGTATTCGACCTCGACTCATAAGTTAGGTAAATATAATTTCACAATGACCGTGTACACTTTTAGATTGGTTTCAGAGTGTAATTGAGCGTTATCACCTGTGGTGAAGTTTTTTTTTGTTTAGGCTAGCTTGGCCTATGGGCCCATTTTAGGCCATATTTTGGGCACAGTTCATAATTTATTTTAATTAGTATCATTAGACCCGTATATATCCCTGGATTCTTATTCCACTAGTTTTGGAGTCGTTCAAGACCGTTTGCTATTAGTCGAGGTGATATTTGGAATTTGTAGCATTCTAATCGTCGACCAACAAGTAAGCTCCATGAGGCTTTCTCGGGAGTATAGACTTTATAATTATACTGAATGACATCCTTGGGTTGGTTTTTCTAGGTTGTTACTGTTTACTTAGACCGCTTCTTTGTCCCGTTCCTATTTTCCCCCTAATTGGCTCTCAATGTAATACGATGCCTGTGACTTAGTATTAGCCTCACGATGGCTTTAGGGTGACTTTGGAAGTAGTAGAATGAAGATGCATGGGTTGGTTTTATGTTTTGCCCTCGGGTTTGGGCAGGTGTATTGTGTTTCTAGATGTAGCTTAGTTACGCCTGTGCAGTGCATAGGTTAACTGTAGATATTGTTGTGCTTTTTGCATTC
>JBDJHY010000087.1:15840329-15851929 GCA_039654485.1 Withania somnifera
CCCTACTTCCGGTAAGTTCTTCTTCTCCTTTAATTCGTGAATTTCTTGGGTTCCTCCATTAATGAACCCCAATCGATGAAGTTGATAAAATTATGCCATAATTCTTATATTTTATTTAGCAATTCCTCGTTTCCCGAGTATATTTTTCTTCTAGTATCGTTAATACATCAAAATTCCAATGTTTAATCCATAAAGATTGCGTTTTTGACCCCATTATGATCAAATCTATTCGGGATATTTTGGGGTCTTTCCTGTGCTCGAATTATGCTCAATTTTGAAGAACAGGTTCCTGAAAATGTTGGGAATCCCATGAAAAATTTTGTTTTCAGTTCTGACAAGCGGGCCCTGCAAAGCCGTTTTAGGCCCATTTTGGGCCCAATCCGAAACTTAGCATAAATCATACCGTTAGACTCGTAATAACATATAAAATGCATTGAAGCAAGTTTCAGAGCATTTGGAGATCATTTGCAATCATTCGGAGTACTATTTGCAAGCTTGCAGCGCTTTATCGTCGGACAACAAGTAGGCTTCGTGGGGTTGTCTTCGGGCTTATAGCTTTAATAACTGTACTAAATAGCATCCGTGGATTGTTTAGCTAGGTTTTATAGTAACCTTGTACCATTCTTTCATCCGTCCCTTGATATATATTTTGGCATCCGAATTTATATGGTGCATGTGACTTAGGAATTGTTTAGCGATACTTGTGCAGGGCATTAGAAGTTGTTATCACATGATCATATATGTGTATATACTTGTTGATCTGTTGTGCATCCATGACACGATAGGTTGGGTCTATGACTCAGCTGAGAGTGCATTAGGGTTGGGTTAGTAACACCACATGAGTATTGAGCCATAATAGCTAGAAATTGATTTTAGTAATAAAGTTGAATAATGACATAAATTAATAAATGGTAATATTCTAGCCTAGGCTTTATATCCTGACATCGAAAATTATCATTTGACTAATAAATGCTAGGACTTGAGACCCAATCCATTCGGCAGTGAGTACAGCCGCTGGCACTTGAGTCAGTCATCGTAGGCAGTGAGTACAACTTTTTTACACTTATCACATTTGACGGTTCTGGAGACAATGATGATACAGTTCCTTTGAGGACTTTTGGCTGATACTATGATATACAGGCGTGGAACGCCATGACTTGCCAAGGACGTTTTGATGAGATTATGATATGAGGCATATGATGCCAGACTATGAGACCTTCGAGGTTATTTTATGGATTTGGGATGTGAGGTTATGATGACGGTACAGATCGTACGTGGTGCACCACCTACCTTTATGAACTTTTCCTCCAGGCTACGGCGACGTGGAGGGGGGTATAAGACGTAGGAGTGATATCCCCGGAATACTTAGGTTAGTTAGCCTTCTATGGTTCTATCTGCTGGGCCTACGGGTACTGGAGGAAATGCGTACGCAGGACTGGTTACTTCATGTTGTGTATTTATTTTTTCGCACTTGTTTTCTTCAATGTACCCTTAAGTCGTTATGGAGGGCCTATAGGTAAGCATGTTTCTGTGTATACCGTGCTTCTGTCTGGGGGACTTGTCAGCGTTTATATGCATTACTTTATTACTCTTATTACTACTTAGTTGATACAATTGATTAATTGATACTTCATGTTATGTGTGATATTGCGCTTATATCACTATTCATCAATTCATTCTTTACTTGAGTTTACCGGCATACCGTTCATGTTCTCTTCCTATCCATTCTTTTTACTCCTATTTATTGTATAATTATTCATATATATTGTTGCACGGATTTCGATACGTTTTCCTTCATTGTCAGAGATCTTGTTATGTGATTAGCTAGCGATACATGTCTACTTGTTACGTGATTCTTGTTTGAGTAGCTAGCTTCCCTTGTTGTTCTATTTGCACATGGATGTTCCTAGCCATGAGATGAGGGGGTTCTCTCTTACTGTTAAGCCGTATTCAACTCTTCTTTCTTTACTCCTTTCCGCTGTGACCCTAGTTCTATTTGCTTATGTGACCCTATTTATTGTCTTTCGTTATTTACTGTTTTTATTATTGTTATGTGCTCAGCGGGCCCTCGAAGTTTACTGGGTAAGGGTTACTTCGGCAGCTTGTACTCATACTACACTTGCACATGTGCAGATTCGAGTACAGGTGCCCGACCATAATTACATATAGTTGTTCGAGCAGATTATATATTATTTCAGAGATTTAGGGTGAGCTTTGCGTCCGGCTTTTCCTGCTTCTCTTCGGCATGTATTTTTTATCTCCATGTATTTTCGGAGATACATTTGTATTAGACACTTTGATTCTTTGTTCTATACTTAGTGTTTTGTTTGACACTGATACTGGGTTTTTGGCATATTATTTGACTCTATTACTTCCGCTTTATTCACTATATACTGTTATTATGAAATTGTGTTTTCCGCATTCGGCATAGTAGTCCTCCGCTTTGGCTACGAACTACGGAGTTGATTCTCCTACTAGTGGTATAGTAGGTGCCATCATGATCCACAAAATCGGATCGTGATAAGATTCCATAGAGAATTATGAAAGAGTGCATTGACCTTGGGGTGAAAACCTTGGTTATGCTTGAGGGAATTTGATTTTCATTCTTTTGATTTTCTTAAAGTTGAAACTGTAGAATGATGAAGAAAACACTAAGTGTAGATATATATATATATATAGCCTAAACGACGTAGTATAGGGCTTATTTAGGTTGAAAATTACCACCGTGCCCTTTTTAAACGAAATAAAAAATCAAAACTAGGCACCCCCTGCGCGCAGCGCTGGAGATCGCATGCCAAGGCCTGGGCGCCGCGCAGCTCCTCGCGCTCACCAACCAATAAGCCAGCACAGTGGCTAGCGCGCCGTGTTGGGCTTTTTTTTCCAAGATTTCTTTTGGCCCTCTAGCGTATACATCCCGAACTCATTTTATACAGTGCATACGTCCCAAATTCTCATTCTCGAGCTCTTATTAGCTAGAAAACACTACGAGTAGAAAGAATCTTCGTGGCTTACAATACGAGTTTCATTACGTACATTTTGAGATGAAAGTCATAACTTGTAATTCAGAGGCGTTACAATTATCGGAGGAAGGGTTGTAAAAGACGATTTTTGGGGGAGGGGTGATTAGGTGGGTGGGCTATAAAATATATTTCTTTTAATGTATTTAAAAACATTGCTTCATAATTATTTGGACAAAAAATGTCAAAAGTAGTAGATTAATTGTCAAATTTTTAATTTTAGTTAAAATTAATTATTTAAAATTTATTTTAGAAAGAAATGACAAATGTAATCGACACTTTACAAATCATTAGCAAGTGTAGCATACACACGTTGTATATTTTTACTAATTGTGTAAAAAGTGTCAAAATGATAGATTTGAATTCTACATTAAGTGTTTAAAATAAATTAGGCCAAATTGAGATGTCTAAGTGAAAATTAATGTCAACTTTGATAGGCTCCTCCCTATTTTTTTGTACTTCATATCCTGCTCATGTACCATTAGGGATGGGGGCTCGTAAGATGATATCATCTAGAAATTATCACAAAGGAGAACGTTTGTATTCAAAAGACCTATATAATGTCTCATATGATAAAATATTCCATTCTTTGGAAAAACTATAGTTATTTAAATTCATAATACAATACCAGGTATTCAAAGTGAGATATTGAACATATTGAGCACAGAAATGGATCATGAAACCTGAAGAAAAGTCCATGTAGCAATTTGTCGTATCATGAAGGAGAAAACTTGTACTCAGAATACCTTTACAGTGTTGGTCTCATATGTGAAAACCACCATTTGTCCGAAAAATTCTAGTCATAACACAATACAGTCTTACAAGACATTCATGTGAGAGAGTTGAACATAAATGGTTCATGAAACCTTTGGATGGTTCCCTCTTCCTGCAAAAGCCCTTCATGCCTTTATTCGTATCACAAATGAACCTGTAACATCAGAACACCAACAAAGCACACCATTATGAGCAAATCCTCCTTAAAAATGGAAGTGGCAAACAATGGGTCGCCAACAACTTTGTCTTTAAAAAACTAAAGAGGATCAGGTTTTCTTTCGTTTGTATTTTTATGTTACACAAAATATGCCCTTTTAATAGATAGTTGAAATAATAATAATACCTCTACCAGACACCAGCTTGTGATTATAAAAGAAAAAGGAGTTTATATCTAGTAGTTTTAAGTTTCTACATATTCAAACAAGCAGTAGTTTGCACTACTGCACAAGTCAGACATTTCAGTTACTCGGTGATCATATATTGGAACAGAGGAATACCTAGTGAACAGGAAATATAAATCTTCAACTTAAATCTACCTCATAATTCAATTTATCTATCGCCATCCAATTTTACCATCAAGGCTTTTTCATGGCTAGGACAATGATGTGAATATAATTTGAGATATCTTTTATCTAATTAATAACAAAAGTATGACCTTTGAAGTGTCTTGAACTTTGAGTACTCTTTGCCCAAAACGTGTGCTAGGCAAAAGTAAACGGCAAAATCACCAATAGATAGGAGATTTCTTGCCCACCCACTTTCAAATAGGCATGGTAACTAGACAAATTGAGCTCTTAGTTTCCTCTTCAGTTAAGAGAATTAGCAGAATAAAAGAATCCAAAATGAAGAGACTTACAAGCAGGAAGATTAGATATATCTGCAGAAACTGCACAAGGAATTCCAAGGTTTGAAAGTGCTCCCCTTATGATTCCACATGGGAAATAAAGATGCATTCCTATGGCTTGTGCAGCTTTGTTTTCAGCCATGGCTGAAGGGTCTTGAATGGAACCAAGAGTTTCTATAGAAGGATCAACTGACATCCGTGACAGCCAACGAAAACGATTGTCTTGCAACACAAAGGTGCCCTGCACGAACACGAGTTAGAGATCACTAATGCTTAAGCAGCAACAGCACAAATTTTCAAACTTACTCTGTGATTTGTCTTCAGGTTATCTATTTGCTTCTTGAAGACCTCAGACCAGAAGTCCTTACATATGAATTTGATAGCCTCCAGATGATCAGTGAACCGGGGCCTATCCATGGTATACCTAGCAAAAATAATAATTATATAGAGCTAGTACAGAAAGTAAAACATGAAAGGTAAGCTGTGGTCCAACTTAGAAGTATTGAGCAGTGTATAATCATACTGATATCACAATAGGGGTGAAAGATAGTCTCAACTAAAAGTCACACTCCCTGCAGAAAAATTGAAATCCAGTTCAACACAATGCACAGACTACATTACACTTCAAACTAGAACTCAGTGGAAGAAATGCCTCGGGATTTGCAACTTGGATGACAAGCCACAGAAATCTTGTGAACTTGATAAAAGCAAAAGAAATGGCAAAGGACACATGGAGCCTAGAGATTCAGCCCACCAATTGATCTTAATCCCCGATATAAAAGATACCTTCACACAACACTATCAAAAATAAACATAGCACCCAGCAGGAAGAAGGGAAAAAGGTTAAAGAACAGAGAGAAAAAGGAAAATGAGAAAGAAAAAAAAGAAAAAGAATATTATTCATCAAGTCAACTGTGTCAAGCAAGTGCAAACGAGTCCTATTGATAGAGCAAAAAATCCAGCTCACGCTAGTCTCTTGGAACAGGAAAGGCTATTTCTAATTAAAAGATAAAGATAAAGTCATATATAAAGAGATCTAGGGAAACTTACAAGGATAGATTCTAATCTAAATAATGATTTATCAAACTCAAAGTAAGAAGATGTAAGCATTTCGAAAATCTTGGTGCAGGCACACCTTACTCCAGCTTAGTGGGCAGGATTACCTTTAAATTTGTCAGCGGGCTAGAAATGCTGCCTAATTGATTAGTAAAGATGAGCGTAAACTAGCCCAAAACAATTGGTATAACAAACCCTAAAATCTAATAGATAAAAACAAAAATCTAGAACAATTTAAAACTGCTCTGTTTCTTCAATCATAAATTCTTCCTGATTCAAGAATCCAAAGATCCTGGTCCAGTGTTGAGACATAAAGAGTAACAACCTCAATATTCCTGGTGAGACTCTCAGCTACAAAACTTGGTGTGAGTTCATTGCTCCACCCTTGATGAACAGGATTACATTGACAACCTGTACTTGTTGGTTGGACAGGCTACCTGGTGGATTAGTGCAGGTTCAACCAAGCCGGTCTAGACATCATCAGCAAGCAAGCTAAAGTTCCAAGGACCAGGTCAGCTGAACCTAGTCCTTCATATCCAAGAAAGCTCGGGCAGCCTTAGCAGGCCATTGAAGACATCTCCTTCAATGCTCAGTGATAGAAGCCATGACGGTACTAAAAATCTTAATAAACCAATGATAGAAGGCCACCCATGAAAACGACAAACTTGAAAGACAGTTTTGGATTCATGACTTCACGTCATTCTCTACAACTCTAACCCAGCACATTGAAGGGCTTACCTAGGCAACCTGTGCTTGTGGGCCAGACTATTTATCCAGAAGACCAACCAAAGTGTGTGGAAGCTTGCTCAACACACTGATCAGAAAACAATAGTAACATAAACTTTGCTCCCTAGCATTGATTTTTTTTTTTTTTTTTTGACAAAGATAATGTTAAAAGATAGAAACGACATGCATGAGTACTAATGGCTTTAGACTACCAATGGACAGAACTAGCCATGAAAACAAACTGTCGTGTGTTTTAAAAGTAATCTTTTGTTCATTACTTAGGTCTTAGGCAGAATCAGAGGTGATAAATAACCACCACATAAATTAATGTTAGAATACCAACAAGAGCCATCTAACATGTCTAAAATATCCGCAATAGTCGTCATATCAATGCATATTCTGCACGTGTCATTCCTAGGAACAAGAAGGGACTGAACAACAAAAAGACCGAGGCTGTGTTACGCAAAGTCAATTGCTAAGTAACTCCTAAGTTTGTTCAGCTCAGATCGCTTTGTAGGACAAGTTAGGTTTAAAAGACAAGAGTGAAGCCAACACCACACTGAGTGCACTTAATATAAGGTAGCTCATCTCGAAAGATATACCCATAAAATCAGAATTGCATGCAGTTACCTCTTTGTGAAGAGTGAACTAGAAATGCTTGAGAGCTAAGGTCTTTTACAACAAGGTAAAGATTAAAAACATTATCAATTGAAACCACTTCACTAGCAGTGGATGTCACAAGATATAAGCACATAGAAACAGTCTTCGAGCAGTCGACTCGCTATTGGACTTAGGAGTCATGAGGTCCAGTAAACTTGAGATTGACTTTCTTGCCTGTGAACCTTTGTGTTTTCCCCACCATGTCTAATGACATATCTATAGAATAATCGTTGACTAACTGAGTATGTGGGTGACATCTATGAAGAGCACATACCAATACACTTCATCTTGGTGAAAGCATTACATGGGCAAGGTATCTGTTTACTTTTTCTTGGGGGGATAAGATAATGAATGGACAATGCATCCTTGAGCACTAAGAGATTTTTTTGTATTTCAATATATATTTAGATTCCACGAGTGGGTATTTATACAAGTGAATCCTAATAAATTAAGAAAAGACAATCAGTTACAATAAAAGAAAATGTTATATTCCTATAATTACTCTAGGAAAAGGAAAAGCAAAGTCTCCTAAAATCATGCTAATTAATTGACACAATCAACAATTATCCCAGACTGTGGAGTTTGATCAAACCTAAGGAGCCCATAAGAATACTGTATGAAATGCCTATCATGATCTTCTAAGTGAGGATATTCAATTCTCATAGATTCTTGTAGAATTTGAGAAAGAAGAAAAGGATTTTTGTGTATCTCAATAATATTTAGATCGCATGAGAGGGGTATTTATACAAGTGAACCCTAAAAAATGAAGAAAAGATAATCAATTACAATAAAGGGAAATGTTATATTCCTATAATTACGCTAGGAGAAGGAAAAGTGAAGTCTCCTAAAATCATGCTAATTAATCAACACAATCAACAATTCTCAAAGACAGTGGATTTTGATCAAACCTAAGGAGCCTATTCGGATACTGTACAAAATGCCTATCATGGTGTCGAAGTGAGGATATTCAACTATGGTTAATTTGGGATTGATGTTGACATCTACAGTAAACACATTTTTTTATTGGTATACATCTTTGTCTATGAGAGCTTCCGGAGTAGATAGATAGTTTGACTAATGGTGAGGATTGACAAGGTCAAATCTCGAGGAACAAGAGACTAACACTACATTGACAAGCATTCAGTTGTGGCATCGTTGGTCCAACAGGAAACAAAGAAATAAAGAGGACCCATTGGTGGGTAGAACTCCTACGTACCAAGAGGTTGCATAATCTATCCAGTTGAAACAAATTTTGTTTCTTAAGTAGTTGAACAATCTTTTCTTGAAGTGGCCTGCAGTCATCTTTGAGATTACATGAATTGTCTAGTCTTAACAAAAGTATCATCTACTCTTCTCTTAAGATCATTTCCATCTCATTTTTTTTTTCCTAATCAAGTATATCTTTTTTTAAATGGTATCAAGAATGTACTGCTTAATCTTGCATCACCTTTTATTTTATAAGAGCAAGACATCATACTTTCATCCAACTTCCATTTGTACTTTATAGCAGTGTTGTCAAAGGCTCGTCTGTGGAGAACTTAAGACCTGAAGCTTAGAGAAGCTCAAGGTCACGCTTCACATCACTTAGGTTGTGCTTCCGTGTAGACAAGGCACCAAGATTGAGACTGATTGCCCATGAATTCCATCTTGAATGGAGAGGTACCAAAAATAAATCTAAAATCTTGAAATGGAGAGGTACCAAAAATAAATATGATTGAGAAAAAATAAATTAATTGTTAAGGAAAACATCCTTAACATTATGAGTGAAGTTACTATTTTCCAGCATTACAGTATATCGTTTTCTTTGTTTCTTCATTACGAGTTTTTTAACTTCATTCTTTTAACTAACTGAGGAAGAATTTGCAAATTGATATGAATTTTCCATCTCCAAGGAAAAATGCTCCAATCTCTTATGAGAAAATTTACCAATTCTACTTTGGCACTTCAACTCACCTGCTATCTTATCTTGATTTATTATTATATGTTCTTTTGTTTTTGCTCCAGTCTCCTGTTCTCTTTTCATTTATTTTTACCAAGACTTCTCCATTACTGTATTTCCTTTCCGCACTTGATTTACTTGAGCTGAGGGTCTATCGAAACCCGCCACTCTACCTTCACAAGGTAACGGTAAGGTTGCATATACAATTTCTCCACACCACCTTGTGAGATTACGTTGAGTATATTGTTATTACCCTTTTCTAAATAAAGCCCACACTTTAATTACTCTTTGCGTTTAAAGACCAATAGACAACATTGCTTTATAGGAACCCATCAATTCAAATTAAATATCTTGTTTGGCTTTGTAACAGTACTCGAAGCTATTAACTATTTGAAATACACAAATCGCAAGTAGCCAATACTCTTTGAAGATTCTCTTCTGTTCTCTTCATTCTACAATACACAGGTACCAAATCAAATCTCTAAGTAAAAGCAAATTGACCATAAAATGATACAGTATTAGTTCTGAGACAAGCAGATTAAAGTGTAGGTGCAACACGAAATTAATTGTAAGCTGAAGTGCTCTTTCCTTAAAATGTAGATATAAAACAGCATACCCGGTGCAATCCCACAAGTGGTGTCTAGGAGGATGGCATAGTAGCCTTACCCCAACCTTGTGAAGATAGAGAAGTTGTTTCTAATAAACCCTCGGCTCAAGTAAAGAATATAAAAATTTTAAAAAAAGTCTGTAAAACAAATACAATAGGGAAGAAAAACCATGCTGAGAACAATGTAAACGAGAATAATAGCACAAGGTCAATAATAGCAAGAAACGTCATGTAATACTAAACTGGAATAAATAAGATAGTGCAAAGGTAATAAAAACAATATATGAGAAAGAAACCTACTATCCTTCAACCCTAATATTCCAACACATATCTTCCTATCTAGAGACATGAATCACGTCTTCAATAAGCTGAAAGTGAGCCATATCATATTTGATCACCTCTCCTCAAGACTTCTTCAACCTACTTTCACCTCTACTAGTGCCCTATATACAACATACCCTCTCCGTCCTAATTTATATAAATATAGTTTGACTTGGAATAGAGTTTAAGAAATAAAGAAACTTAAAACTTGTGGTCTAAAGGAAAACCATAGTAGCCCAGTTGGTTGGCTAACTGAACTCTCAGCTTGTTGGCGAGAGTTCAATTTCCCAAATTGTAATACCCTCCACATTTTCCCTTAAAAATCAAAAACAAAACCGTGCGGTCTAAAATAATTTATAAATGTATTTGTGACGGTAAATTATTTCATTAGGATAAATGAGTATTTTAAAGTTAAACCGTTACTAAAAATAAAAACATGTTATTCTTTTTAGAACTAACTAAAGTAAGTCATATAAATTAGTACAGAGGGAGAATAACCTAGTTCAAAGCCAATGCTCCTAATAGCACAATCACGAGACTATGCGTATATCCAAATCACCCCAAATTTCGGTTACACAGAAAAATTGGAACTATATTATTTCATGAATCTGAAAACACTGTCTTACCAATACAAAATTTAGATACATGAAAATGTCATGATCTCTAAGCTATAAATTTAATCCCCAAAAACGTGAGAATTAAATACGCAAAAAGTAAAATAGAAATGTTTTTACCTCTCGGAAAGTTGGTGGCCGACTTGAAAACCGATAGCTTCGATCCGGCGGGCGGCGAGTTCAGGCTTGTCGGCGTAAAAGCCATTGCAGTAAGAAGAGACGATCTCCGTTAGTAAACTCTCCACACAGCTCTCTGATACCTCCTTCACCATTTTTCCCAACCCCTCTTTGACCCCTCCTCTGTTGAGTAAAGATCTAAGTAACAATATTGTTACTACAATTTAGTAAACATAAAATAATTCAAACAAACTCCAATTTTAACTTAATTTTTCAGCGTGATTTTATGTACAATGGAGTTTGACAAGTGGGTCATGTATATCGAAACCCCTCACACATATCCTTATTTTTTTATTTTTTTTTTAATGACGAACAGGTATTTAATAAATTAAAAAACAATAAAATATCATCAAACTATTCAAAATGATTCATTTATAATTTTTTTTAAAAAAAATTCAAGTTATTTATATCAATTAACACTATAAAATAAGCTTAGTTATGTTAATGATAATTTTGCAAGATCATATTAGAGGCCCATGTGTTTAGTAACAAAAAAAAAAATTGGGCGGATGATGGAACTGGAGTATTACTTTGTTGAATGTGTAATACTAAAGGTGACAAAAGATATGCCCATTCCAGATTCAAGCCTGTCGAATAAGTGCTTCAAAATTAACCTTTGTTTTCCTGCCTATTTGCTGTGTTTCAGTTGACATGTATAGCGTATTAAAAAATATTTTTGTTGATAAAATCTTGAAATAAGTAAAAATGAAAAACATTAACCCTTCATTATTATTATCCAAAACTAAAGACAACAAAGGTCGAAATTTGATTCATACTTTGACTTTTTATATTAATTATTTTTTAATTAATAATGTGGATTTTTAATAAGAAAACACGTAGCAAATTTGATTTTGTAAAATTATCA
>JBDJHY010000087.1:15954559-15967664 GCA_039654485.1 Withania somnifera
TTATATATATATATATATATAAAACATACAATAATAAAATCACAGGCGCTCGGCTTCTGAGGACGTAGGCAAATTGCCGAACCTCGTTAAACCTTGTGTTCTTTATTCTTTATTTTACTTTTTCTCTTAAACTCTGTGTTTTAGCCTGATCCATCAATAGAAACATACATGAAAAGGGTCCGATGAATAGATAGTATCAGTTTCCACTTGCTGAGGTAAACGATTTTTTTATGGTTGTTATCTAGTCTTCTTATTCTGTTTTTGTTATTGCTGTAATTTTATTTTATGTTTGGTTCCTTTTTTCAAAATTTGGGACTATATCTCTGTTATACTACATGCTGTATTGCCATTATCTGATTATACAATTAGAAATTAGAAGTATTCTTTGCTGAAGTCATTAGTTGGTAAAATAATCTACCACTCTTAACCATATTGACAAAAAGGCTGCACGAGTAAAATGCATTGAAGTGTGTTTCGATCTTGCTTTACTCAAAAGTATCTTGACTATCTCTTCCTTTTATAGAGTCTCCTGTTTTTTCCTCATTATTTACAGCCGAGAGTGGTACATGGGTTGAAACTCAGTTGATAATGAATATTTTCACGAGTTTTCTTTGCTCAAATTTGTATTAGGTCCAGAAATTTCACTTTGGAAGTGAAAATTCTTGTCTTGCTTTTGAAAATGCCTGATTATATGATATGTCATTTTACATTTCCAAGTTGAGATATCCTATTGTTGCTTTTCGGATCATGTGAAGCATCTAACTTAGAAAAACTGATTCCAAACTGGCTATTTTCTTCATTTCGTCTTTTCAATTTTAATATCGGTTGGCACTTGCGGATGCCCTTGTTGATTTTGTATAGATAACTGTGGCATGTTGTAGTTAAACTAAGCTTGGTTTATACCATTCTTTTTGGCATAGTTCAATAAATCTAGAGAGTAAGGAATACCATAAGATTCATTTGTGATGAAGAATGCTACAATGACAACAAACTCAATGTAGTCCCACTTGCGGGGTTTAGGGAAGGTAGTATGTATAAAAACCTTACCCTTATCCTCGGCTTAAAGAAAAGTTTTGAAGCATGGTATCAAGCAAAAAAAATAGCCAAATAACAAGATACAAAGCAAATGAAGCAACAGATAGTAATACACACAAAAGAATAAGATACTATGCGGCTACTAAGTAGCCCCCTACCATTGCGACATAGAGTGTGTGATAACACTTGACTACTTACTAGCTTTCTAACCTAGTACTCGACTTCCAAACCTTCCTATCTAGGGTCATTTCCTAGTTGTACCATGTGTAATCACTTCCTGCTCGTTCTTTTTTGTTCGACATCTATCTCTCCTAACTCCTATCACAATCAGCCTCTCACACCTCCTTACTGGTGCATTCGTGCTCCTCCTCTCCACATGTCTGAACTGTCTCACCCTTTCTTCCCTCATCTTACCTGCCACGTAGGCAACTACAATCTTGCCCTACATAACTTCGTGACTAATCATATCTCTCCTAGTGTAGTATGACCACATATCTATTTGAGCAACCTCATCTCTGCACTTTCCTCTTCTGAATGTGTGTATTCTTGACTGACCAGCATTCTGCCTATACACCAATATTGGTCTAACCACCACTATATAGAACTTACCTTTAAGCCTTGGCGACACTTTCTTATCTCACAGTTTCTCGAAGGTGAGCCTTTATTTCACTCACCCTGCTTCAGCATGACATTATCGTCAATCTCTCCATCTCCTTGGATTATTGACCTAAGATATTTGAAACTTCTCTTGGATGTGATTAGTTCATTCATCTTCACTTCCACCTTTTCCTTATAACGCTATGTCACTGAACTTGCACTCCAGGTACTCTGCTTTAGTCGTGTTTAAAGCTTTCCGTCTTGTCTGATGAAATGTCTTACATAAAAGAAATATTGTGAGAAAAGGATGTCAGTGGTGCTATGCATAGTTGTAATATAACAATCCGTGCATAAACTAATGCAGGTTTTTCTATTATGTAGCTAATGCAAATGACGTTGGGATGCAGAAGAGCCTATGCTTCTTTTGTCTTCTATCAGCAGCATGCAGATTTAAAATCAAACCTGTGTTTCTTGGTTAGGTTATCTATTTCATGATCTCAACACAAAGTATTAGCACGCTTCTCTGATCCTAAAGTGGGTTTCCCATTTCTTGTTCATTTAGTTTAGGAGGCATTGACTAAATGCACTAGGTCATGTTTATCTCTTATAGGGTCACGCTAGGGCGTTCACACCAAGGTTCATAGTGAAGAGAAGGTATTGGAAGCCATGGGAGGTTGGTTCCAAGTGAAGACCAAGGTCCTTTTTGGAGAAATGAAGGTCCCGACATGATCTGAAATTTGAATTCGCTGACCAAATTTAAGCCTGATTGTGACGGCTCAAGTATACCAGGCATGCACAGTTTGGCCAGATTTTTTTATGTTTGCTCAATTAAAGGCACATTTCATGTATATGCACAATGTATAGGGTGGATTTGAGCTTATTATATAAATATAACCTTGTTCTTGATCAACCCCTATGGTTGCCACTGAAGTTGAGCCAAACTCCATATGGTAACCATTCTAACCTATTTTAGTTTTGATAATTCTAACAGGTTTTTTATTATTTCACTAATTCGAATGGATTGCTAGTGAGCGGTTGACCATTCTATTCTTAGTCCATTGCTCGAAAACAGACGTGTTGCGTTAGTATCACTTTCCTTATGGAGTTGTTTACCATATTGGAGAATTTCGGGACAGCATACATCCTACCCACTTGTTAAATTTTATTAAATACATTTTTGTATTGGTAAATAAAGGTTTCTTGTTTGTCCACCTTTATTCACTCTCAACCTGTACTATCACTTTGGGTAGGTCAATTCTATAACAAAGAAATAACATTTAGAGAAATAAAATTGAAAACACAGCAGAATCAAGCATCGCATCAGCATATTACACTCATTAGGATGTATACATATATAAGAAATATAAATCGTTGCAATTTTCAATTAACACTACCTATTTAATGATGTTCAGAAGAAATTATTTAAAAATTAAATCAATATTTAGATTTATTAAAAGTTAAACCTGACTTAGTTCTTAATTCAAATGGAGTATATAAGAAATGTCTTTAACTACAAGAACCTTATGAAAGTTTTGCAAGAAAATTCTCCCCCAATAACTAAAAGCTGTGGAGGAAAATCTCAAATAGAAAAATACATAATACTAATGGGAGCTTTCTCTATTATAGTCTCTCTAAGTAATAACTAATAATTCATACTATTTTAGATGCTTCTTCAAAGAGGAAACCAAGTTTTTCCTTTGTTTCAAATATTTAGTTTTAACTCTAAGAATCATAATTTACTGTATATATATATATATATTAAAATGAAAAACCTAATATTAACGATGACTTTGAAAATTAACTACTTTCGAGTTTTATCATCTTATTTTATCCGAAAAGACAATTCATTTTATAAATATTTTTTGACATAACTTATGTAATACTATTTGATTTAGTATAAAATTTAAGCAAAAAAAAAAATTAAAATTTATCATTACAGCTAATTAAATTTAAATAAGATAGATATGTTTTTGATAGCAGGACCCGTAGGCTGAAGAAAAAATCTTTGGCCCAAACCAAATCCATCTTAGAGTTGTACTCCATTTCTTTTTTTTTTTCTTTTTTTTTTCAGTTGAAAATTGAAATCCAATAATTGCTTAGAGCTTAAGGTAAGTGCTTGCTGTCATCGACATCCCATAGCGGAGCAGGTTCAATTTCTCCTCTTTCTATCAAACATAGCATCAACCCTTGATCTATTATGGATTCTTTCTTCAGCAAAGGTTTCAAAGCTGCTAAATGGTAAATCCTCAATTTTCCCCCCTTCCCTTTTCTTTTTTAAGGTTGTTGTGAGACTTTGTGATTTGGGTTTTATTAGTTAGGTTCTTGTGATGTTTAATTTTTACGGAGAAAATCTTCTAGAGGCAATTTTGCTCCCTTTTGCCTATAATTAAATCGAAGTTATAACTTGAAATTTGAGTTTTTAAAATTGTGACTTTTCGAATTTGAAACATGCATTTTAGTTGGAAAAAAATTAAAATTTTGTGTGCACAAGTTCAAAAACCCAAATATGATCAAATTTCGTGGCGGCCAAACAAAAAGTTAAAGATAAATTTTCAAATTTTACTCTCTAAGTCTATGGCCAAATGCTAACCTAGTTAGTTGATATCATGGATTTCTGAATTTTCCAGTTCTTGAGAAAAATTGGGAGAAAAATGATGCTTTCCTTACACGAAAGTTCTATTTTGAAATAGTATTTTATGGGTTTTTGATTGCTAAACTTTGTTACGATTTAGTAATTTGCTTATGGTTTCTTATCTTTTGCAGTAAAACCCTATTGAAATTGACAATTCCACGTATCAAACTACTGAGGAATCGTAGGGAGATTCAGCTGAAACAGATGAGAAAAGAAATAGCTAAGCTACTAGAGACTGGTCAGGAAGCTACTGCTCGGATTCGGGTATAAACTGAATCCTGTTAATCAACTCATGCTGATAATATTTGTGCAAGACTCTATGTTCTTTAGATTTAAATACTGAATAGTCATTAAGTATTTTGATGGATGGCTTTACAGCGGAATGAGCTTGGATTTTGTTGTTTGCTTTTTTAGGTAGAGCATGTCATAAGAGAAGAGAAAATGATAGCAGCGCAGGAGATAGTTGAGCTATTCTGCGAGCTCATATCTGTTCGCCTTCCAATTATTGAAGCACAAAGGTAATGAGTTATCTCTGTTGAGTTTGATGCTTTTGAGATTCTATACTGTGTGAACAATTGCAGTATCCTAAGATGGTTCTTTGGGTTATAGATGAGCAACTGATGGTAAATCCCAGTTTTAAGGTTGACATACCTGTAGTATTGCCTTTTAGCTTATTTTTTGTTTTTCCTGTTTGATAAGTATTGCCCTATTGTTTACTTATGCCGGTCATGTGCATCTCTATTGTTGTAATTTCTCTAAAACAATAGCTCCATTTAACTTTACTCGAGCTGCAATAAGTCAATAAATCGGGTTACACCTGATATAGACTAGGAAAGTCTGCTGAATGAAGTTTAATAATAATAAAATAGAATTGGATACCAGATGTTCCTCTCAGACTCCGTTGCTTACCTGTGGACTTCTCCATCTGCTACTGATATTCTCAACGTTTAGCCTCGTATCTCCTTCAGCACCAAACGTTCAGATCTACTATACTCCACCCTAGCTGTTGTTTTACGAGAATTATCTGCACTGAATATGGAAACTTGTTCATGGAGCAACTCTAGTCCAACTAAAGAATCGCAGTCCTTTAATTTGCTAATTTTCATGTATTCTGCAAAAAAAAAAAAAGCTGCCTACTTTTGAATGTAGTCTAATTTGGTTGTCCAGAGTTGTAGGTTGATTAAATGAAAGTCTGTGCATGTGTCCGAGCAGGATCATGTTTGGTCCTTTTACATAAAGTTAATTTTAGCCAAATAACGATTAACTACGGTTTAGCTTTCTGCTTATATGGCCGGACCTTGCTTATGTTATGGGAGCGTGAAAGCTTAAAATAATTCGATCATCTACCTGCGACCATAAATGTTAATCTCTAGTTCCTAGATGGAGTCAAAGCTCTTCATCTTCGATTTTTATTTTAAAGCAAACTGATACACACTTGAACTTGAGCTGTCCTGCTATGTGGGGCATTTCTTTCCAATTCCTAATGTTCTAGACTTCTAGTTGAATTTCGTTGATAATTTTCTTAACTTGAATATCTGGAAAGACCTGAACCCCAAATTCTATATAATATCCAGGGAATGCCCTCTAGATCTGAAAGAAGCTATTTCAAGTGTTTGTTTTGCTGCACCAAGATGTGCAGATCTTCCAGAATTGCTACAGGTTCAGATGCTGTTTGCTGGTAAATATGGGAAGGAATTCATTGCTGCTGCTACAGAGCTCATGCCAGAATGTGGTGTAAATCGCCAGGTTACCTTATTTATCCCTTATACCATAGCTAACCAGAAAGCGAACTGTTCCTTGGTTTCTGATTTTTCTCTTTCTTTTTTCTCATCACTGATAGTTGATAGAGTTGCTGTCTATTCGAGCTCCTGCTCCTGATGTGAAATTGAAGCTGCTAAAGGAAATTGCAGAGGAGCATCAGCTAGATTGGGATCCAAATGCTTCTGAAACTGAGCTGTTGAAGTCACATGAGGACTTACTGGTATATTTCAGTCTGTACTGGCTTGATTTTGTCCTCTTTTCTATCATCATGATTTCTTCCCTTTGCTTTGCAGAATGGACCCACCCAATTTGTGAGTGGGGCTAAGGTGCCTCTTCCCAAAGAAAGGTTTGATAAGATGCAGCCATCTGTGTCAGATCAAGTCTATGATAAACAAACGGAATCTGACACTGATTTTGACTCGTTAGATTTTCCAGAAGTCCCTAAGCAGCCACTGCGACCTAGCGCCGGTGGAGTTTCAGCCCCTGAAATGCTTCCTTTCCCGGCCTCTGCGCTATCCGACTTTGATGAGGAGGTAGCTAAGCCTACTGAAGATGGTGAGATCAAATCTCACGAACAAAATGTGGAGCGAGATGAAGTTTTGCTAGAGAAGGTAGTTTCAAAAGATTTTGGATCAGCTGACACTTCATCTGCACCGGAAGAGGAGAAACAGTTTTTGCCATTCATGATTCCCCCTCCGAAGTCATCTCCAGTCTCCTCAACTGAAAATACCACAACCCAAAGTACTCAACCTCCCTGTTCTACAAAGACCAAAGTTGAGACTGACGTAGATTTGCAAGATGTTTTGGCTGCTGCCCAAGCAGCTGCTGATTCAGCCGAACGTGCAGCTGCTGCTGCTCGCTCAGCAGCTAGCCTTGCTCAGGTTAGAATCAGTGAACTTACCAGGAGGAGGAGCGAAGAGGTGCCTGTAAGCCCCAGTGAGAACCCCTTTTATGCTGAGAAACAGGAATCTCACATTCTAGAAAAGCCTGCCTTGGACCTCCAGCATCAATTGTCAAACTCTGATGGTATCCCCAGCCCACTTCATGGCTTGGAGCATCAGGTGTCAAATATTCCTTCTTACGGTGATTCAACAGTAGGCTGTGAGTCTCCCATCTTCCATATTCATCATCCTGGTCAGGGCACCGGTGTTCACCAACCACAGAGATTGCCTTCCTTGGATGATGAAACATATTATTCATATCCCAACCTGTTTAATACATCAAATGGCTCTAATCCCAATTCTCGTTCACAGTCGTTCAAAGATAATATCAGGTCAAGCCACGATAAGTGAAGTGTACTTCTCTACCCTTCTGCAGGCTCTGGTTTGTTTGCTGGTTGTGAATTTGAGATTCTCCTGTTTATTCTATACCTCTTTTATCTGTAGTACATTGAAAGCATCCTTGTGTTTTAAAGAGTACGCAGTTCAAGAATATGAATGTAAGAAGTTTCTTTGGAGTAAAAACTAACAATGGAATTATCAAATGCATGACTGAGCAGATCGTCTCTGATATCAAACTATCTGTTTGCTCTTCTGAATAAAGCAGAAAGAGCCCAAAACTTGGGCAAAGAGTGGTAAAACCAACTTTGCTAGGGGCCTATTGATGAAATATTGATTGTTATCTTGCGTCAGATTCATCCTTACATTTGCTATCTAATTAGGTGAAGGTTCATTTCTTATATCTGAGGTACAGATCACGTGCAATTTAGTCTCCTTAGACCTCACAAGCTTTATGATAGCACCCAATTTTTTCGATTCGGCGGTTCGATCTATGATTTATCATTCATGGACGTTGATAAGATCCATCCATTTAGCAGCACCTTTTTCTAGATATGTTGTTGTGCACTCCAGCCCTATGGATATTTTTCGGTATCAATTACCAAATGCACAAAATCTTATAAATAACCTCATCAAATTGATTGCACTTCCAGTATCAGTAGAACAATGCCATTGAAAGAAGACTCCTCTTAACACCGGACTGTGTTGGAAAATTTTAAAACACTTAATTACTACGCCTATGTGCAGCAGGGCATGGATTTAGAATTCTTGTCAGTACAAATTTATATGCACAATGTAATAGATACACTGAACGGGCTTACAACTGGAGATTTTCATTAAATTTTACAAGAAAAACTTTCATAAGGTCAATAAAAATTAAAGAGTTCCTAAAGATTTGCTTTTCTTTACTTGAGTGGTACGAGGGTCATCTTGGACCTGATAATTCAACTGCGTGTAAATTCTCCATTGAGTCGACAATCCAATCAGAACCAGGATGTGGTGCAAGTTCCACCTCCTGCCGGAGAATTTCTAACTTCTGCCACTCATCCCATCTCTCAGCCAAACCATCACCTTCAAGCATTCTCACCACATCTGACATCTTGGGCCGATCCATTGGGTTGCTTTGTGTACAAAGCAATGCTACCTGGATCAGCTGTTCCACCTCAGCCTCCACATATTTGCTCTGAAGATCAGGGTCAACCAGCATTTCCAATTTCTTCTCTTTAAGGAGTCCTTTCACCTGAAACAAGAACCTCAACAAGATTAGCTTGATATCCAGATCACAGAAATAAAAATACCTGCTTAGGCAGAAACACTTATTAATCAGCTATTGTTGTTGATGTATAGGATTACAAAAAACGAGCACATTACGGTACTCGTTGCAGGTTCATATAAAGCAGGCATGACAACATACCCAGTCAAGCAACATGACATCATCATCATTTGCAAGGCGAGCAAGATCAAAAGCACGTTGGCCGGTGATGAGCTCCAGAAGCATGATCCCATACCCAAAAACATCGGTCTTTTCTGAAGACTTCCCTGTGGACAAGTATTCTGGAGCTATATGCCCAATTGTACCGCGTACTGCTGTAGTAACATGTGTATCCTTGTAGTCCATGAGTTTAGCCAAACCAAAGTCTCCAACAACGGCCTCAAATTCTTCATCTAGCAATATATTTGCAGCCTTCACATCACGATGGATAATCTTAGGGTCACAATGATCATGCAAATACGATAATCCCCTGGCAGACCCCAAAGCAATGCATTTTCGCGTTGGCCAATCAAGTGGTGGTTCAGATGGCGGTCGTTCTGATAAAATAAATTATTTTGTCAAGAGAATGAATAATAAATTATACTTCCTACTTTTACCAAGTTCCAGGAATAACATACAAGAACACATTAGAAAGAAAAAGTTGGGGGGGATTGTAGATTGACCCTGAGAAAGATGTTCTTGGTCTATCATGTAATAGTACCCTCCAAATTAAAGGTGAGAACATCCAAGTATATTATGAAGTAAAAGATTTCAGAAGGCCTCAAAAAGATTTCAGAAGGTGTCACCTCTCAGGCATGATGCAACACTTCCATTCGCCATGTAGGGGTATACAAGCAGCCTTTCAGTTGGTGTCATACAGAAGCCACGCAATCGTAGAAGATTCCTATGCACTGCCATGCTAATCATCTCAACTTCTGTTTGAAATTGCAACTCCCCTCCAGGAGTACGCTCCTCCTTTAGTCGCTTAACAGCCACCAATGATCCATCTGCCAAGCGTCCTTTGTATACCTTACCAAATCCACCTCGACCCAGAATGTTTTTATTGCTAAAACTGTCAGTTGCGACTTGTAGCTCTCGGAGGGAGAATCTTTTCAGTTGACCTAAGTGAACTTCCGGATCCTCCTCAGCTGCAACAAGTTTAAGCAAAGACAATAATTATGGAACCAGAAAATAGAACATGCAAAAGAAACCATAAAACATACGGGAGCAAAGTTATGGAATTATGATTAGAAATTGCGTAAACTGCTAACCTGGTACATCAAAGAAATATTCTAGTGGCTTTCTACGGCGCCACCAGGCAAATGCAATGGCAGGAGCAGCAAATAGTAGAGCAGCACCCGCAGCTACACCTCCGGCAATTGCTCCAGTTGCACCATTTCCTCCTGAAGTTCCCATAAATTTGATTAACTTCCTTCACATGATCTAGACTATTTTAAACACTGTTTTGGCCCTTGATCATCTAAATGACTTCAAAAACCGAAGAACACAAAATTTTGGATCTGTCGTTCAGATCCAATTTCCAGGAAAGTTTTTACACGGCAAAGAAAATCCACACATGTTCTGCCTAAATGTGATTAATTTCGTTCAAACATTAACCGTACCCTTTTCAACAAAAAATTGTTGGCCCCGTCATTTTCAAGACAGAAGCACACAAAATTTGCATCCCTTGCACGGAACATAACTTTATTGCGGAGCATGTTGTACAGGAATGCTTAGCCAAATGTGGTCTCGTGCATCCCAGTTTCCCATAAAAATTACTTAACCAAAATGACTGACTAGCAAAGATGGCTTTTTCTCTTCTGCCCCTTTCTTGTCAGTACTTTTATAGCACAAATTCTCATCTATATTAGCAAAAACTAAGAGAGGCAAGATGGATGAACCAACTAAAATCACCACACTCAAACAAGTGAACAAAGGAACACAATTTATCCACATCAATTTAGAGAACCACCTGGAGTAGAAATTGGTGGTGGTGGAACAAATGGAGGAGGAGGAGAGAATGGAGGAGATCCCGGGCAAGGGCGTCCAGTTACAGGTCCACAAAGATCTAAATTATTCGCGAAACTGTAAATTCAAGCAAAATGTGTTAGAAGCAGAAGCATGCTAAAACAACCACCCAGTTGGATGGTGAACCACCTTATATGAAATATACCTGATAGGCGTGAATAGAGAAAAGGAACCATTATCTGGAACGGCACCTAAGAGACGGTTGTTTGACAGATCCCTAATACACAGATAAGACAAGATTTGAGCATGAGTTATATGTGTACGCATTAGAAGGAAAAGGAAATGAATGAAAAGACATGAAAGACAAGAGAAAATGATCTAACTTAAGTCACAAAAAAACTAGTTTACTTACAACACTTGTAGTGATGAGATATTAGTCAGTGACATTGGGATGTTACCAGACAAGCTATTATTGTTGAGCCGACTGTCACAAAAAAAAATCACAAAGATGTACACGAATGACTTCATTTTTTCTGTAAGTAAACAATTGGAGAATAAAGTAGAAGAAAAGGCTGAAAACTGAATCATCTTTTATTATTTGTATATGGAAATAAAACGTTATAGAACTTCAAACCACAACTGGCACTTCAACTGGAAATGAAGTTGTCAGTTCAGAACCACAATAAAAAACCTCAAACAGTTTACATGCTGAGTCTGCATAATAGAACCAATCTGGAACACTTCTTAGGCAGTCCAACCAAAAGAAAGAAGTTTGTGGAGCATTAAGCAAGAGAAACCTCAGTACAAAAAATGCAAGATGAAGCATAGGCTTCTGAATTTCTTTTCTCTTTTAGACAAGGATCACAACAAAGGGAGAAAACTAAAACACCAATTACTAAACTCTACTTAATTTTTAATATCATGCCCAAATATCAGACAAAGCATAGACTTCTATTCTTGTTCTTTAGATAAGGATTTGAATAAAGGGAGAAAATAAAAAAGAATTATACGTAAGATCTGTTTAATGAAGGATATCAGACCCATAAAGTCCTAAAATACATTCTATTATCAAACTTAGTGCGAAACCTAAGACTACTAGAGGTCGTCTTATGTGGAGCCTAGAAAAGAATTCAAACTTCCTTTCCTTTCTCAATATGGCAGTAGCAGATCACATCCATCTTGGTTTATTCAATACATACACATTTGGCATCACAATATCCACAATAATCTATATAGGATAAAAATACATACAGGAATCTCAATTTCAATAGCTTGCCCAAGGAATCTGGGATGGTACCAACGAAGCTGTTCAAGTAGAGATCCAAGCTGACCAAATTAGTCAAATTTCCAAGATCACTTGGTATTACACCACTTATGTTATTACTGTAAAGCTCCCTGTGACAAGCAAACCAAAGAATGAGTCAATTCCACAGATCATACCAATGACATCCCTAGGTTAATGGGATAACCAAGATAATGATGCTTCACATTCATCAAAATTGGTATCAAGACGCAGTTAAAAGTCAACAAGTGGGAAAGGACTACGAGATCCAAGCTAACAATTATAACTAGTTACCAATGTATATGCCATGGGAGGATTTTCTCATATTTGATTACAAGCATTTTGCTTGATAAAAACCTGTGGTTCTGTGCACTGCAAATAATCACCTTGGCAAACATTAACTTTATACAATCTCTGCACCTAATCATTTAAAACTTAATGGGTGTCATTATACTAACAGTTCTAAAGAGTGAGTATGCCTAGAGGTTAGATTCCATCAGCATTCTTGATGTGTTTTTCTTTATTATTGCATTCTTGATGTGATTGTCACTTGCATTCATTTGGAGAATACTTAGTTACACGTACTGCACAATCCTCAAGCAAATCTAGGCATCCATAAGAACAAATGATTATGTGAGAAGAATGGAGCAATCACTAGTTATACACATCATTAACACATTGTCTGATGCATGAGTACACATCACGTAATGCCCAGCTTCACCTGGTGCACATGCACTTACTGTCTCTATGAACTTCCATACAGTTGCATCTTCCACAGAGCACAGGTTACAACAAGAACTCTGAAAACCAGTTTAAGATAGAATATGACAATTGGAACATTGACAATTTAAGAGTGCATAAACTAATATACCTTGATATCACAATGAACATCTATATAATCAAACTTCAAATTAAGCTTAACACTTATACAAAACCTATGCTTTATTGAATCGTAATTCAAATTCTTTGTAGAAACAGGATTAGCATCTGCCGTATTACCAGGAACTTCAGATCTTCTCCTCCGAGTTATCAATCAACCCTCAAGCCATTTTTCCTCTCGCTGAGTGTTTTGCTTTACTTTTTCAATAGGCTTGTTTTCTCTTGTTTGCATTATCCTATTCCATCATCCTGAATCATGATTAGACACTACCGGGGAGAAAGAAAGAGAATAAGGGCTTTGACATTAATTGAAGTTTGTCATTCCAAATTAAGAGTGCCTAGGTTACTGGCATTAATAATGATATTAAGACTGCAAGTCTGTTTAAGCGTTGATAGAAAAGTTAACGGCTTCTCTTTTTATT
>JBDJHY010000087.1:15970976-15987964 GCA_039654485.1 Withania somnifera
TTAGTTTTGTTGTGTGCTCAGTGGGCCTCAAAACCTACTGAGTACAGGTTGCTTCGGCGGCTTGTACTCATACTATATTTGTACTTGTGCAGATCTGAGTATAGGTCCTCGTTCATGATTCAGCTTGCTGATCGTTCGTTCCTCCTCAGATCAGAGTTTTAGGGTGAGCTTGGCGTGCAACTTGATACTGTTTCTCTTCAACTTTATATTTTGATTATCTCCATTGTATACAATGGATATCTTTGGATATTGTATATTTTCTACCGTTGTTTTCTATACTAGTGGTTCGTTTGACATTGACATCGGGCCTTGGGTGTATTCCGTAATTTCTTGTTTCCTTACTATTTCTTTTCATATTCTTCTGCATTAATTGTAGTAGTCCTCCACTTCGACTACGGACTATGAGGTTTGGTTCTCCTACTGGTGATATAGTAGGTGCTATTATGATTCGAGAAATCGGGTCGTGACATAGCATGGATTGGTTTTCTCGACATACGCCATTTAGAATCCTCTCTTTCCCTCGGGCTAGAAAGTGAGTCCCTTCTTTGATATTGGTATCGTTTAGCTTTTACCTTTGATGTTAGTCTTGATTTTTTGTTCCTTGTTTGGTTTCTGTGTTTTATGGGTTGTGGTAGAGTTGTCCAAACCGACCTACCTGACCTCCCATATGAGCGAGATTCTTTTGATTTCTAGGTTATTTAGATAGATCCAGGCATGAAGACCATATTCATTCCTTCTTACTGCTTGGCTTCCATTATGTTGAGAGAATTTAAGGTTCAACTTGGTAGTCTATTAAGTGATTATAACGACTTGTGGTGGTTCTGTGCATGTGTGTTTCTCTAGTAGATAATTCTTTAATAGTGGATCAAAGGTGTTGATCTTAGCATTGGATTTTAGGAATTTTGATGTTCTAGTGGGACCATATTATTCCTCAAATGGTCACCTATTGTATAATTGGTCTGGTCTTTGATTGAGTGTAGGTTGGATATTGATCTAGAACATTTTACTCACTTTGTTCCAATGCGTTAGAGTAGCACAACGAAAGTATGGTTAGTATTACGAGGTTTGAGGAATGTTATGGATTGGATTGGAATTATTTCTCCATATAAGTTTCATGAATAGGCTCACTCGATGTTGTATTTTTTTTCATCTTATCAAAGCACTCTCCCTAATTTAAATGTCATCTTCTTGTGTGCATTAGAAAGATGCTCTATTTCAGTATTTGGTTTAATATTAAGTGATCTGATTATGGCTATGAGTTGTGTTGGTTCTTGATTCAGGTATTGAATTAGTTAGTCAGGGTTCTTTATTCCTTTAATATGTTATGGTGGCTTTGTCTTTCTTTTTTGTTTTGGTTGTTAGAAGAGGAGTTGGTATACATTGAGAAGGATTCACTGTTCATTTTATTTTGTAATTCATCCTTAGTTTAGAAGATTGTAATGTGAGAAAGTGAAACAAGTTAGTATTGGTATTTTATTTAGTTTCAAGTAACTCTTGATATATGATATTCATACTATCATCGTCAGGTTGGTTCAGTCATTATGTTGGGTTTTAAGGTGGTTCTTTCTCACTTTGGTTTCATTTGAAGAGTTTTTGCGTAACCGTTTAATGTATTTGCATTTTGAGGGTCATTCAGATAAGATATTATGGATATTTCGAACCATTTGTTCCTTCTTTTCCAGTTTGGGCTTTAGTTGAGTTGTTGGTAGTACTTGGGAATTATACAAGCAAAGCACTTTAATCATTGTAGTTCAGTGATATTTAGAGAGCTCGAGGATCATATTTACATTCTGATGGTGGATATTTTGTGGGTTGATATTTACTGAGTCTATTGTTTTACATACGTCATCTATATTGGGTTTTGTTGAAGTTTCTTAGGGTTTACAACAAATTTTCCCAGCGAGTTCGTATATTAGGTTACCTTTTGTTTTTGGATTTTTGGCTTTTGGTTTGTTATTGATTAAACAATGGTTTCTAGTTTTTGGTTGTCATTGTCTAGTTGGCCTAATTTTTTCCCTCCTACTAATTTAGTTTCCTTCATACCTAGTGAGTGGTTTACATCGTCTTTGTGAGTTGAGTTGGGTTGGGTTTGTGTGATGTTGCCTTCTATTGGAACCGAGGTACTTATCTCTTCATCTACTTCAAGGATATACTATAGGTTAAGGATAGACTTTTAACAGGTTGATAATCAAGGTATAATTTTGCTGGACTTGTTTAAAGTTGTAGTTAGCATTGGGATATTTGGGTTCATCATTCAATACAAGTTACTATAAGCATTGTTGGGTCTCCTATAGGATGGGGTGATGGGTTTGAGTCTGGGATCCAAATGGTGAGTTAGTTTAGTGATTTTTTAGTTTGGGCTTTGTTGATGTGACATTAGTTTTTCTCCCATTTTTTGACTTTGGTTGGGTATCCATTCTTGTTCCTACCTTGCTTGGCACAATGATGTTGTTTCACCTATGTGTGAGGATGTTTTAAGAATAATTTTTCATCTTTGATAGTGGTTTTACATTTGTGTGAGGGCCTGTTATCTTTTTAGTTGGGTATTATTGAGAAATTGGTGATTTTTGAGTTTCTTGCACTCGAGGTCCCATGGAAGTGTTCCTTCCAGTTCTTTGATAACGCACTGTTAATACCGTAAATGCGATGAGAAAAACTCTTGTGCTCTTTGAATGCGGTCTAGGCCCCGCGAATGCAATGTGCACCTGGTAATAAAATGTTCAAAATCCCAAATTTTCCCATTTATTTCCCATCTTCTTCACCCCAAAACTTATATTTCCTTCATTAATTCTTAAGGGTTTCCTTTATTAAGCTTAAGAGGTATCGAGGAATATTTTTAATCATATTATCATCAATTGTTGGTAAGTTTTCACTCAAATTTCATTGAAATCCTTCCATGAATTCCCAAGGTTCTCCTACTTATTTCCTTACTTTATTTCATTGGTTTTTACTCGTTCTTACTCATACGATGTGGGAAACATTTTGGTACCCTTTGTTTAGGTTTGCAGTCTCATAGGCCCGTTTTAATTCAATTTTTTACCCCGACTATAATTATATCTTTATGGGTATCATTTCACTTGTATTAACGCGTGATTATAATTTGCTAGTTTCATGATCGTTTGGACATTTTTGGAGTTGTTGGAGCTACCCGGGCTAGTTTTTTTCGATATTTATGAGCTTATCTTCGAACGTCAGGGGGGGCTATGGCTTATAGATTTTAGACTTTGATTATACATGAAGTAATATTACTAACTAGTCCTTGAGTTGGGAATTTATAGGATCGGTACCCTTGACCCTACCCGCTCTTTTATTTTGGATCTTGTTTTTTATTTTGATATTGTAGTGCGATTAAAGGTTACCCTGTGACCTTGAGTGGTCTTGATTGACTATGGAACATAGATGGCGGGATTATTAGGAATATACGTGAGTCCACGACTTGGATGAATAATTATTATGTGTTGTAGTGATTCCGAGCCTATGCACAACGATCAATATGACCATTTGTGATCAATTTGTTGTGATTCTGGATGTCATCATCTTGAAACATGGATTTTTATGCATTTGTTTTTACTATTTTATGATCGAAGGCCAAGTATCATTAACTTTGAAAATTTTCATGGCCTTGAGGGTCCGTTTTAAAATATTGATGACTGACACCACTTTAAGATTTGATAAATAAAAGTTAATCATAGAGATTTTGATACTACTGTCTAATGTTGATGATAAACTTGTTAGGAAAATTTAGATATTTGATAATAAATATTAATATATTATTTTATCAACTTATTTAAGACCTGATTGTTGACTGGGCTCCGGTACCCCTATTTTTCTAACTTATTTTAGTTCAGGCTTTAAAACCTTACGTTGGATATTATGAACTTTCTAGCACTTATAGCTTCAATGCAATGTTAGATATTAACTATTATCCATTACCTAATTTTAGTTCTAGATATAGTTGGACACGAAAATTATGTTTTGACTTGTTTTAGACTCGGTGATGCCCAACCACATGTATTGGGACTTGAGATATGACTGTTATGAGATTTTGGATATGAGATTATGAGATAGTATGTGGGGAATCCCTCTATGAGACCTGATGATCTGGGCTATAGCCGACGGTAGGGTTCCTGTTGATAACTCTCATGTTCCTGTCTTTGTGAGCCACAGAGTCCTTAGGGTGTTCATACATTATTGATACACCTGGTACTATTTCACATGTCTGTATTACTTTCCGCACTTGTTTTCTTGGATGTACCTTCTGGTAGTATGGGATGACAATGGTGAGTTTTACTTGTTTGTATCTTCTGGTAGTATGAAATGTCAATGCGTTTTATTTGTATTGAGTATTTCTATTTCATATCTCCCTTACTCATGACTTTCTTCGGTTACATATTTTGACTGACCTTTCCTAGTGAATTTTTTGTATGGGTTTTCATTTGATTATCCTTTGTTCCGCTAGCCTTTTTATTAAGGTTACTGGTACACTGCCCGTACTTATTCTCCTTACTTAATTATCTGTTGCGAGGACTCAGGTAAATTCTAATTCTTTATTTGGGTTCTTCTTTATTGTTGTTAGCTAACTCTATTAGTTTCTCCTTGTTCTTCTATTTTATCTGTAATAAGTATTACTTTCCTACACTTATATTCTTTGACTTATGTGACTTATATCCTTCTTTATTTACTATTTACTACTTTTATCTCTTCTATGGGCCTAGTCAGCTGATGATGCCTATTGGACACCTGATTGCTTTTGTGGTTTGGTACTCATACTACACTCTGCATATTTCTGGTGTAGATTTGAGTACGAGTAGGCTATATTTTTCTGAGGTTCGTACTTCTTTTCAGATTCTAAGGTAAAGGGTGATCTTTGGCATTCAAGATTTTACTTTATCCTTTCCTTTAGACCTTTTATTATTTGTCTTGTACTCTAAAAGCCAATGTTGTATTCATTCTAGATACTATGTTTACTTCGTAGTGGCTCACGTACTAACAGGTTTTGAGAATTTCTTTCATTTTTTAGACTTCTGCGTGGACTTTACTTATTTATGGATTTATCTTCTTCTTTCACTTATTATTTTTGATTTGTGTTCTTGTTGGGTGGTTCACCTATGGTGAGTTGTAGGTTTCCTCACGACCTGAGAAATTGAATCATAACAAAACAAACTCAGAATTGAAATTTGATGATTTTATTAGCTCAAGATATGAATTTTGGTCTAGATGAATTCTTGGTTTGTGTCCAAAAGTCTTTTTTGTCATTTTACCTTATTTTTGTGTTTTTAGTGCTTTGGAGTCTAATGGTTTGACTTTGGTTAATTTTTTATAATTGGAGCCTCGAATTGAAATTCTGACTATGTCATTAGTTTGAAATATTGAGTTGGATTAGGTGAATTGTTTGTTTGGGTCTCCGACTAGATAGGATTATTTTGAGTACTCGATAAAAATTATGAAAATTTGAGTTGAGGGTTGACTTTAGTTAACATTCTTCTGAGGTAATCTCGGATCAAACTTTTTTCTTTACCGTTGAGTCCGAAATGTCATTTTCATGCAAGTAGAACATTTGATTTGTTTTCACCGAATTTCAAAAATATTCTGAACAGTTTTTTTAATGTTATTTTTGGGTTTATTTTTACCAGGTGCGCTGTTCTGGTATAGCCTAGGAGTGTTCTATGCGATCATGTAGCCCTTTGACATGATCGAGACCCTTTACATTGTCACTCTTCACGATCGCAAGTCCTCAGCACGTGATTGCGATGTTGTTTCCCTTTCTTCTTCACGATTATAGATGGGGTCAATGTGCTAGTGAAGGTCTATTTTTTGCATGTTGCTATCGCGTCCACGAACATGCCAATATTTAAACCATAAACCCCAAATTTTCATCATCTTTTCTCTTCAAATTCCTCTACTAATAGGCCTTAGGGTTTTGCAGGTGATCTTGGGGAACGTTGAGGATTGTGTTTCATCACTATTGTTCAATTATTGATAAGTTTCCACTCTAATTTATCTAAATTCATCCCTAATTTTTTCATTTTTCATCAACTTTATTCTTTACTTTATTTATTTATTTAATCTTGATTCTTATCTTGTTTTTACTCCAAATTTTGGTTTAAGTTACTGGTTACGGGAAGAACGTGTTGGTACCTTTTTTTTGAAGTTTCAGACTACCTGTCCAGTGGGAAAGCTTTTGACCCTAAATAATATTATAGATTTATGGGGATCCTTTGATTCCTTTTAACACATAGACTATTATTTTTCTAGTTTCGTGATTGTTCAGATTCATTTGGAGAATTTTTTAGGTGATTGAGTTATTTTTTTGATATTTGCGAGATTGCTCTTTGGATGTCAGGTAGGATATGGATTATCAATCTTAGATTGACTCAATATTAGAATTAAAAGTAGTAATTATCTATCCTTGGGTTGGGTTTGTAGGACTGACACCTTTGCCCCTATCGCTTCTTTAGCTGATTCGTGACGTTCATTTAGGTAATTGGCTTATAATCATATTTACCTTGTGACCTTGTGTGGTATTTATTTACTCTAAAACATAGATGTTGGAATTATTAGGAATGTCCATGAGTTTCGAATATTGACTAACTGGTCAATATCTGTTGTAGTGCTACCGAGCCTATTAGGGTCGGCATGATTGATTTTGATCATTTGATTCTGGTTATGAATGACATCATCATGAAACCAATTTTTATAGATTGATTTCTACTATTTTATAGGCAATAGCCCACTGATTTTGAAACTTTCCTGGTCGTGGGGTTCTGTTTTAATTATAATGAGATTAAAATGAATATAAAATAATAATTTTCACCAGTTTTTATGATAAATGGTAAGATGAATTTATTTATTGTTCTTGAAATAATATTAGACTCATTAAAGACAAAACATTGAACATTACGATTTATACTGATTTTAGATCCAGTGAAGACGAAGTAATATATTAAGTTATACACTAATTTAGACCTGGTGATGGACGATCAACGATACAAAATTTAATATTATTGAGGTAGAACTATGGGGGTCCATTCATAGTTATGAGGTACTCATATAGTATGCAGTCACGTCATCGATGGAACTTGTCAATCTGGGCTAGTGAGTGAAAAGAGGAGGAGTATACGGGGAAATAAAGGTATACGGGTAAAGGCCTTCCATATGTCCTGCTTGCTAGACCTACGGGTACCACAGGAGGAGCATACATGTTTTTACTAGTATCATATCACACTATTTTGCATGCTCTATCCTTATTTTCTGTTGCTGGTTGTATGGGTGGCGGGGGAGTTTATTTTCACTTATATGTATTCCTCGAGTGTATGGGCGTTTCTTGGGATTTTATCTCACTTACTTCATTATTTAGCTTCCTGTATTAGCTGTTGATCATATTATTTGGGTGTCCTTTATGATACATATTATAACATGACTTGATTGTAAATATTTCTTTCCATCTGTCTTTTTATTAAGGTTACCGATATATCGCCATATCTATTCTCTTTTACTATCTCTTATTAGTTGAGCATGAATTTAGATATGTTCTTATGTTCTTTCTCCTAAATATCTGATACTTGTTAACTAGCTTTATAGGATTGTTTTCTTGCTATATCCTGTTAGTTAGTTCTTCCATGTTTTTTCTCTACTTGTTTTACTTCTGTGACCTTTCTTTAATTACCTGTCAATTTACTACTTCTATTTCTTATATATGCCCAGTCGGTCTAGGATGTCAACTAGGTATCAATTGCTTCGACTTGTTGATACTCATACTACATTCTACACTTTTTAGTACAGATCCTAGTACAAGTCATCACAGTTGATTCAGGATTCGTAATTTACTAAGGATTCAGAGGTAGGTGCAATTTCCTAGCATTTGGAGTGACTATTACCTCATCTACTTTATTTCAATTGTCTTGTAGTTGTTGAGATAGATTATGTATGTTCTTTTGAAATCTTATAATCGTACTTTTAGTGGATCTTCGTATTGACATACCAATTTTGGGGATATTTCTTATTGATATTTTTACTTCTGCACTATTTCTCTTATATCTATACTCTTGTTTTTCTCTTCTACTGTTATTTGTATTTTGGGTGATTTGCCCATGATGGGATATAGATATCCTCTTGACTTGAGAAATCTGGTCATGATAGAAAGCTATCCTAATAGACAACCAAATACTCAATCGAGTGCCCCATAGAAATATATTTCGTCTGAAAATGGAAAGGAGAAAAGTTCATTTTGAATTTCTTCAAAATGCGGGCGTGTTTGTCTAAAGCACAAGTTCCTAAACCTAAAAGGGTAAATGAGGCTAAAAATTATTAATTATTTTTTTATAAAATATGCCACCAATAGTAAAGAATATTATTCTTATAAAATTAGAAAATATTAATTTATTGACATTAATGTATTATGTCAATCTCATAATGTATCATGTTGGTGGATATATTAAGTTAGTTAAATTTTTCACATAACTATTCCATCTTAGTAAGTATTAATTGATTAAATCAGTCATTTGATGGTTGTTCATATGTATTTTCATCAAATGTAGTGTTCTCTAATTTTGTGAATGAATGTCACTTGAAAGATTGTGAGTCTTCTGTTGAAAGACAACCCTTTTAAAAGACAAGACGATTTATTGAACTTAAAAGTTCATTGGTTTATAATTCGAAGAACCAATAGTGATAATGATAGAATCGACAATAACTTGAATTTCACATTAGTGGAAGTGCTATTAGTTGGATATTTGAAAAAGTAGACTAATAAAAGAGGAATCGTTAAGAAGTATATATATTAGGTTGTGGCCGCAAATAAGGTCAATCATCCACAAATATTGGTATAGTTACGTCACTTTAAGTGCAGTCATCAGTATATGATATATCTTATTTTCTAGGTGTGATTTGCACTACAATAAATATTTTCCTATTAATAAGAGATAAATGATGCAAATTGAAGCACCGGATCAAATGAAACTAAATCCACAAATGGATATGGCTTTACCATTGATGGAAGAACAGTGATTTTGAAAATCATCCAAACAAACATGCATCGCCCGCTCCACAATAGAGTTTAAATTTATAGTTTTAGACAAGGCCGGTGAAGAAGTTGAATGACTCCAAGATTTCTTGAGATACATTCCATCAAATCCTTGGCACATGTATACATACATTGTGATAGTTAAGCGTTGATTGAAAAGTTGGGAGCACTATGTATAATGAAAAATCTTGTCACATAAGATGAAGATATAATGTTGTTAGACTACTACTCTCTAATGAAATTATCACTATTGACTAAGTAAAGTCAAAGGATAATGTGTCAAATCCAATTACAAAAGAACTAACTAGAGAGGCAGTCGAAATATCATCAAAGAGAATGGGTTTAAGGCCAAGGAAAAGTTATCATAGTGGTAACTTTACCTAGCAGACTAGAGATCTCAAGAACTAGGTTCAAGGAGATCAAACAAGTTGTGTATACCGGTTTGACGTTGTCAAATAACTCAATCCATTCTCGTGATAATGACAATATTTAGAAACAAGGATAACGCCTTAAGGCTTTAAGCTTTTTAAAGGTTTTAATGTTTGACTAATATGACCAAAAAGTTTAGGTATTGGATTAAACGTTTAGGAATCACCTAAGTAAGTGTGAAGTTCTATGGAGAATGAGAGTAAGGGATGATTCTCTATGCACTCATAAAATCATATAGTGTTCATGGATGAAACGAACAAAATCATGAGAATCAAAGACAGTTATATAAGGGTTGATTGTGTGACATATGATTGTCTAGGTATACATCAAAACTCGATCGTTCAAAGATATCAAATTTACCAATTGAACGAGTATACCTGACATATGTTCACTACAGAATGTTCAAACGGCAACCTACTTATCCAAATAAGATTAATCCTTAATTATGAGTCACACCGTTTTTCATCATATAGACATTCCCTATTCGCGTGGGGGATTGTTGGGATTTAAGAGGTATGAATGGGAAATAAATAGGTGTGTTGGTGAAAAGACACTAAAAGAAAGAATGCAATTTGTATAGGCACTGTTTCACTATGTTTGTTGTGACTTTTCCCATAAGTTGTGATTTTTTCGATAAAACACAGTAAGTACCTCTTCGTATTATCTTTTCATTGGCTATAAACTCAGAGCACTAGCCTCAATGTTTTTGTATCAAAATTTATGATCTTCCTTTGCATATTTTCTAACAAATAAATATAGAGTCATGTGATTTCTTGTCGTCTATTGAGTTTAACCTGTTTTATGCAGGTGAGGGGATTGAATTCCTTTAGTTCAATCAACGAATTTTGTGGAATCGAATTGTAATTAAAGTTTTTACCTTTTCTTGTTTCTAGTTTGCTTTGAATTTTCGATTTACTATATTGAAGATAAGATACCGACACACATTAACAACTACGCCATCCACAACAACACCACGTGAAGTGAGAGACAGAGAGGAGAAAATGTTTTCTGCAAGCTTTGCCACTTGCACTAGCTTTTTTTTACGCCAGAGTTAATATGCAGGCCATCCATATATTCTCATGCAGCAAATTCAAGTAACATGCAAAATCTTCAACATCTGAAAAACCAACACACCTAATGCCAATTTTCCAAGTCTTAATTAGTACAATAATTCCATAGTTCATAAAGTGGGACTTACAAGTACTGCAAATTCTTCAAAAGGCCAAGCTGTGGGACTAACTGACCAGATAAAGCTGCATTTCCCAAATCACTGGACAGGTTGAATACATAACAAGTGTTATGGAAGAAAAAAAATGCAATTTGATTTGCTCGCCACCACAAGAGAGTGGAATTGCAAATCCATTAAAACGGAGGTAAACGGACAACAAATTCTTACACTCTTATAACACTGTTATCATTGTTGCAGGTAACATGAAACCATGTGCAAGGATTGACAAGAGTAGGATCCCAACTTTGTAACACATTGTTAGGATCTTGTAAGTTGGTGCGCAGACTGTGCAATGCATCACCTGTTCGTGTATCCATTTAGGAAAACATAGTCAACATTTAATCCACCTAAATGCGCATAAAAACTTAATCTATTAACTGAACAAAGAAGTATATCAAGATTTGGAAACAAGCAAATTTAATCACATGAAATTATTCAAGCTTCTACAGGATATATATATTGCACTAAAATTGAATAGTAGTGATAACTAAAAACTTTCACAAGTAACTATCATTAAAACTAAACTCTGCAGGGAGCTCATTGCCCATATTGCTTACCCTTTTGGGAAAATTCAACAACTCAGACATTATTCAAATTAAAATCCAATTTGGCATATCTTCATTTCACTTTCAAGCAAATATTGACACTTCTAGTATCAAATTTCAACATTTGAAACTCAGCTCACAAAATAGAACAACAAATATAGAACCTAAAACTTAACTAATAGAGCATGATAGGGCCCGAAGAAGAAGCACAAACCTTCCATATTAGAAAAAGTGAGCTTAAGAGGATGTACCATCAAGATTAGCCACACCACCAGTGACACCAAACCATCCTTTTTCTCCATCACCTTCACCATCAAATACACATACAGATTTATCCGTATATATATAAAAATGCTTCTCTTTTTTTCACAAATCAACCGACCACCTCACTATACAATCTCTTAGATCCAAGTAAAGCAAACTCAAAAAATCCAACATTTACCAAAAAAAATCAAGAAAACCCTACACCTCATTACCATACCAAAATGCCATCATTAGAAAACAGAAAAAACACCCCCACATATCTCAAACCCCAAGAATCAATCTCATCACACGACCCCCCCAAAAAAGATCAATTTTTTACTTTTTTCTTCAAGATTTTGTGTTTTTCATTTCAGTTTAGTTGTTCCGATAAACCCCTTTTCCTTTTTATCTGCTGCAACTTTACACATTTTTGTACTGCTTCTTCTCTCTCACTACTGAGTTGTTGTGTGTGTGTGTGTGTGTGTGTGTGTGTGTGTGTGTGTGTGTGTGGGCAGAGAGAGGAAAAAGAAAAGTGTTGTGTGAGAGATAAATTATTATCTCCTCTTTTTGAGCGTGTTAAGTTGCCCGAACGGTGCTTTGCCCGTCTGCCCGTAACCTTTATAACTCTAAAACGGCTTCCCACTATATTTGACTCCTGTCAACTTTTTGACATTGTTTGAATAGTATTATAAAAACATAAAATCTAAAATCAACATTTATATTTCATCATGCTGTTATACTTTTTAAGTGGATTTTAGTTAAATATTTAAATTATAAAATATTATAAATAAGTAATAATTCTGAAAGTACAGTTAGGGGAAAACAGAATATTCGTAGGTCTTATTTTTTATTTTAAATAAATAAATTATTTTTGATAAAATCTTGATTTAAAAAATAATATTTTACCCTATTTCAATCAAATTTAATTTGCATTATTAAAGAAAGCTACTATATATTAACTCATTTATGTGCAAAAAAAAATCTATTAATTATAAATATTTTTATCATATGTTAAGTTACTACAGATTGTCGTTCAAATATCTATTTGAAATGTAGTACTATTATATTTAAGCAGTTATAAAGGGAATACATTAACTTACAAGAGCATTTTTTATATTTTCGTTTACTTGTTAACCCTTATTTTCTAGAGCAAAATATTTTAACCCCTTCATTTTGACTAATATAGCATAGTTTAATAAGAGAAACAATTTCAAAACTTTATAATCGGCCATAAATTTGTGTAACTAACTATATAAGACATGCATAATATGCTATAATCACATAATTACTCTTCCTCTTTTTTTAATTTACATGTTGTATAAACCTATCATGATTAAAAAGAATATATAATCTTGTATAAATCATATTTATTGACAATCATTCTTAATATATATATTTGTTATCTCATCTAAGTTAGGTATGATGTATATAATAATATTGATAAATAATTATCCTAAACAAATTGAAAAGTAAGTAGTGTATGATTGATTTGATTTAATTTTATTTTATTTATTATTAATTTGATTTATTAATTTTTAATTAATAAATATATTAAATTAATAAGATATTCGTTATTGATTTATGTTTTATCAACTATTGATCCTTAATAATTTAAGTTTCAGTTTAACTGATAAGAAGATATTCCTTTAATTTGATTATATATAATAAAAATCTTCATGCTTTTATTACAACTACCTTCGTGCACTACATAAATTACAATTAGAAGCAACAAAGCAAACTTCTTTTTCAAAATAATTTTTTTTTTTTGGTTAAAAAGCAAACTTGAATACAATAGCAATGCTATTGATCTCTCAAGAAAAAAATTTTGATTGGTATTTAAAATTTAAAAGCACTATTATATAGCTAGTGATAAAATATAATTTTAATATAACAATTAACTAAAATCAAAAATCAAAAAAAAAATTAACAAAACCTTTTAAAAATCGTTAATCAACAATTCGATACTGATAAATTAATAATATTTTTTATTCAATTTATTGATTAAATTAATTTTGTACACCCCTACTAAAAAGTAGATTATTGTTATTCAAGCCAGTATTGGAAATTGTTTACTCACTAAACGGAGAAGTTTTCCTTTGAAAAGGCTATTTATTTATTTGCTTTGGTATTGAAACAAAATTTCTCTTTTAATGCATACTATATCCTTAATGCACAATTCATTGTATAATTCCCTCTTTGTTTTGTACGTAAAGTGGGTTTATTTTGACCCAAAAAAAAAGTAAGGTTGCACGTGTGGGAGTGAGCAGTCAATTCTAAGGACAATTAAGAGTTAAATTATTGAGGATAATATATAATCCTAAATAAAAAGAGTTGGAAGACCTGCAAAGTGGATGGTTCAATCTTATAAAAGTAAAAATAAGTGTTGCCTATATTATTATTGGCAATGTTTAAATACAAAAAAAGAATTCTTCCTAAGTTAGTTGGAAAGTGAAGTGGGGGAATTCAATTTACATGAAATATCCAAAAATGAAATCATGGGAAAGTGACAACATTTTGGTATTTGTATAGTCCCACATACATACTTTTTCCAAATATATATAATCACATCATGTCTTTTTTTTTTTTTTAAATTCCAGTTGGTTAATGTCTCTTTTGTTAGTGATATCAAAAAGATATTTTAATTTTACTACTGCTTAAATACTCAAACAAACTACACTAAAAATTATTGGGAGAAGCAATTAATGAGTTTGTCAATTAAGTGAGAGTCCTTTAAGTTTTAAAAGTTGGGTAAGAGTATAAAAATTAATTTCAATCCTCTCCAAAATTACTATTTTTATACTTTTACTTCAATAACCGTAAAAATTATCCCAATAACTATTACAATTATTCAACAACTATGTGCAAATATTGAACATCTAAATAGTTGTTGAGACAACTAATACAATTGTTCAACAACTGTACAGAGTTATTTGAAATTTTTTAACTTAATTATTATTTCGAGACTTACTTATCTCTTTTAATTAATTGAAGACTTAAAGTGTTTATTGACCTCATTTTTCTCACCTATATATGTATTCATATTTTAAAAAAAAAACAAAAAACTCTTGTATGGAGTACATTCAATATTTCTTCATGCTTTATTGCATAGTAACTTTCCTAAATCTTATATATATAATTACAATAACATAGAGTTTTAATATAATTTTTATATAACTTTCATACAACTTAATACAAGCTTTGAAAAACAATCTTTAAAATTTCAAATCTAGTCTAATCTCCATCAAACACTCTCAACACTAAGATATAAAATTTCAAGAAAATATTCTCAATTATTTATAATACTACCAAACCCAAACAAGAAAATATTTTTTTAAAATTGTATTCGAAATCAAATCTTGAAAGCTCTTTAATGTTGATTGTAGAGAGTCAACAACTATTCCATTGGTAACAGGCCCCAGCTATGTGAAATTTATTGTTGAATTTCCACATAAAGAAAAGAGAAAGAAGATGTAAAAAGAGAATTAAGAAAAATATTTTTAGTTTTATCATATTTGATTGATCAAATTTTTTGAAAAAATATTTTTTTTTTTAGGAAAATGAAAAAAACGACTTTCCTAATAGAAGTATGAAAAACAAATTTAACGTGTGATATTTTAAGTGTCTGAGGTTTACGTTTATCGAGATAATGCATATAATTAAATAGTATATACATTATATTTATATGATTAATATAAGTATCAAATATAAAATAAAAATACAAAGTGTGTTAAAAAATTAAGTCGAAATTGTCTAAGTGAAACACTTTGTTAGGAATTGAGGTGTTTAAATGAAGCAAAACTTAATTCAAGTGACTAAAGAAAATACAATTTTAACATATTGATTATGAATTAAGTCCTTTTTTATTATTTGTTTAGAATTTGGTGATTGATATACTGTGGTTTACGTGAATCGATAATACATTAGGTTTTTGAATCATGTTTGATTATTTCTCTATCTTGGAATAATTTTCAATGAACTAAATTTGAAAGCCCCACCATATATTAAAGGAAACGGCTAATAGGACATTGTTATAACTGAAAATGGTCTAATTAACTAATTATCCAAAATAGTTTTAAGTTTTGGTTTCCACTTTATTATTAGTCATGGTCATTTTTTCTGTTTTCATTTAATCTTTTGTAAAATAGTGTGTATGTATTCTTTATACATCATATCTCTCTCTATATATATGGTTATACATTATTTACACAATCTAATAAATATGATATAACAACATATATGAACACACATACATCTCTTATACATAATCATATATATAATATAAATATATTACGTATTAACTGAATATTTTCTTTTGGTTATATATTTATGCAAGAAACCCATCATATTATTACTGCTAACTTTTAATAAGTGAAAGCTCGGCCCAAATTGGCTTTGAAAACTTTAATGGTAGCATGTGGAGAGAGAAGGCAAATGCTATAACAATCATTTAACCCTATTTAAAGAGGAGATATTGTTGACCACAGCAGTGTTCAATTTTCAAACTTACTGATAAAAACCTTTCATTTTCAGATAAAGCATAAGCAGCAAAAAATAAAAGTTATATGATACTACTTTTCCCATCGTTTTAACTCAAATATCATTTCAAATAACAATCACTTAAAAAATGTGATAGTTAATTTCCAATTGTACTCTTAGCATTTAACGAACTATAACTTAATTCTAGAAAAATATTTAAAAAAATGAACAAACTTTTATATTTATTTATCTTTTAATGAGTGTGAGAAGAATTGAAGTCTGCGGGAGTATTAGGCAGGCTTTCTTTTTTCTTTTCTTTTTTTTTTTTAAAATTAAAACCAGTATCGTCCATTTTCTTCTTCAAATGATATGACTGAATGTGGAAAAAATGATGACAATGGGGAATCTTTTAATTGTCTATGTTTCTGTAGATTTTCAAAAGGGTCCAAATGACTTTGATTATTACTACTAGTATTTTCTGTCATTATTATGCCTAGGGCACCCTTATAACCACTTGATACATCATATAAACAACCTACTCAATTAGCTTACCTTATGATTTTTTCTTTTCAATATTCTATTTTTTTTTTTTTATATCTTTACCAATAAACTAAAAAACTTCTGCTTATTCTAGTGTATTAAGATAATAAATAATAAATGCTTTAGAAAATATTTAGACTAACTAAACATGAATCCTAATTGTTAGAAGCAACACTAATTAACTTTACCCCATTGCTAGGTGTACACAAGTTTTAGTGATAATGTACTACAACATCAAGTTTATATTGTTGGTTTTGATAACTCACAGTAGATCATGATGTTTGTTTACATGCAAAATAGACTGATTCGTTCTATGCTAACAAATGCCCGGTTAGATGGATATATGTTAACCAATGTTTTCAGACTCGGCTCGGCAAGCGATTCGGTCGAGCTTAGGGGTCGGGGGTCAATGGGTTCGACCGGTTGATCCGGACGTAAAAACTCGGTCGACTCGGATGACGTCATAATGATGTAATAAATATTTTAATATTATAAATATGTCATA
>JBDJHY010000087.1:15988064-15998256 GCA_039654485.1 Withania somnifera
TGTAATGTATAATATTTTTCATACATTTCTCTAGCATAAAATCTAATACTATTTTAACATGTTTCTAAACTAGGTTCTTCATGTAGTTGAATTTCTAAATTATCATAAAGGCATTTAACTAGTGTTTTTGCCCCAACATTTTTATAGTCTGAGTTAAATAAAATAGTTGTTAAATAAATTTATGATATGAAAGAAAATATTTTTTAAATTCTCAACCATAACTATAATAGCATCTTCAAATAATGATTTATATTCAGCAAAAATGACATATAATATTTAATACATGCAATAAAATTTTGGTAACAATAGGATAATATAAGCAAGAAAAAGTTTGTCGCTTTGTAAAAAAAATTCAAAAATATTAAAAGTTCATTAACATTTTTTCAATCATCAGCATTAATTTTATGCTCAGGATTAAAAGTATGCCCGTTAAAATACATAGTAATAGATTCCCTATATTTATATGTAACTTCAAGCATTTTGTAAAAATAATTTCACTTATTTTTAACATGTTTGGGAACCTTTCTATAGGGAAGTTATGCTACATAACAAAGTTTCTTAAAGTGATTAATTCTGCTACTTTTATGCATATGAAAAATTCAAAAACAAGCATGGTCAATTTTTCGCAACTATTTTTAAATAATTATACACCATCGCTCACAACCATATTTAAAATATGTGCAGTACATCTAACATGAAAAATATCTACACACATTGGATAAATTCTACTTTTAACAAGTTTATTGCATTTAAGTTAATAGAAGCATTATCTAGTGTAATACTAAGTATTTTATCACAGCGTCCATAAAAATCTAAAATATCTGCAACCGTACTAGCAATATAAACATTTTTTTTACTTCACAAATTTTATAAGCTATAATTCATTTTTGTAGATTCCAATTATAATCAACCCAGTGTACTGTAACAGTTAAGTAATCAAAACCATTAAGACTGCGACCTATATCAGTTGTTATGAAAACTCTACAATTCATTAATTCAAATATTCACAAATCACTTGACAATGTTGTTCATGAAAATTAAATATATTTCGTTTAACCATACTTCGTGATATATCTTTATAACTAAGACTAAATGTATCACAAATATAGTCAACGAAAGTAGGACGTTCACCAAAACTAAAAGGTAAACTAGAACAAACAATCATTTTGACAAAATTTCTATGATCACAATCCCTACTATAGGGTCGTTGTGAAAGAGGGCTAGCGGAGTTAGAAATGTTTAATTCACTTTGGACCATATTTGACCCTCTATAAGATGGTCGAGTACCACTAGCAGACATAGCAGGATCAAGACTAGCTAATTGTATCTGCCATTTCCGTTTATGCATTGATTCTAAATGTCTAATCATCCACCCCTCCCCCGTTGAACCCCCACTATCGCCGTATTTATAAACCTAATTTTTTTTATTAAGACGACAACTAGTAAGAGTTTTTGCGTTATTTAAAATAAAAAAATGCCAGACATGTAATTTTTTAGGACGACCTGTCGGAGCCTTATCCTTCTTTTTCTTTGATAAGCAAGGGGAATTAGCTCGAACCTTGGGATTAGATTCATTTGGAGCTTGAGTTGGCCTTTGTAGCGGGACTAGAAGGTGTTTCATCTAAATCCTCATCTAAGTCTACTTCTACTTCTTAATCTAAATCTTCTTCAAAATTGTGGTACATTCTTTTAAAAGTTTTAGTATTAATTAGAAGAGTATCAATATTAGTTTCTATGGGTACATTTTGTAGAGCAGCTAAATTAGTTTCAATCTACCTCAATATTATATCTATATGAAGGAATTTTAGGTTGCGAAGATGAACTAGAACCTAACATCCTCTTAATTTTTTTTAGAACTACTTTCCTTCTTTCCCGATCTTTTTTTAGAATATTCCATAATATAATATAATATAATATAATTATAATTAAATTGACAAATACAATAAATAAATAATAAATTAATGATGCGAAAATAAAATAACAAGAGTAGAGAATGGAACGAATGTACGAAACGTCTGCGTAAAAACATGCGTAAGTAATTGAAACTTAATAATTTGATGACGAAAGTTGAAGAAGATTACTCCTCCAAAATCCACCAAATTTAGTTTCGAATCTTCAATTAAAAATATTAATAAAAAATAAATAATTATAAATGAGAGATTTTGGTAATTGATAAATTAATATTGAAGAATTAAGAGAAAAGAAGATTGAAAAATAATGAGAGTAGAGAGTTTAGCTAAAATATGAGTAAAAAAATATAATATTTATAGGAAAAAATTAGGTAGGGGTTGGAGGGGGGGTTAAAACGGCTAAAAAAAACAGCTATTTAATTTTTAATTTTTAATTTTTTTTAATGAACCGGACCATAATAAAAATAGAATCTCGTCCCATTCCATTTTATACTGGACCAGGCAGATACCGAGATGACCGGGTCCGGTGCCCACCCTTAATTAATTCCAATTAGTGCCAGAATGAACAAAAAAAAATAAAAATAAAAGAAAAAAGTGCCAAAGTGATGATGTTGACAAAAAGGTTAACAAAGGGTAATTTAGTACTTCCGCACATTGGTTTCCAGACCAAAATAATAAAAAGAGCACCAAATACAGAATAATTAGTTAAGTAAATCCGAAATTAATTACATAAAGATTACAGATTTGGCGGGATATCTCATTCTTTAATCTTAAACCCTCTCAATTTCATCATATTTCAAAATTCAGCCCCCATATTTTACTGCTATTTTACGCTAAAGCCATTGTCTTTTTTTGTCTCCCCTTTCTCTTCTTTCTAAAGATTCTCAAGGTTTTTCCTTGCTTTTTAAGCTCCCCCAGATCTTAGAATTTAGGTAACAGACATTTTTTTTCAAGATTCTTCTTTTTTTTAAATTCTGTTTTTAATTTTCTTGAAAATGGGTGTTTTTTATTTTTATTTTTTAATGTTTCTTGAATGTGATGTTTGAGCTTTTGAATACTGAAATGCACTGTTCATGATGGTGACTTATTGTTTATTTGTTGTGACTGTGAAGTGTTTTTTACTCACTATTTGAGAAAAAACAGTTGTGTATTAGTACTTCACTGTTTTCATTTTTATCTATTCTTAGCTATGTTTTGTTGGACTTTGTGGGAGTGAGCTGGTAATATTAGATTTTTTGATAGATTCCCATTTCTCTTTTTTGCTTTCTTCTTGAAAAAAGATCTCATCTTTTCACTTTGGGAATTTTTTTAAGGTTTTGTTTTATTCTTCTTGGGTCCTAGGAATATCTTGGTTGCATTTTGTGGGTTTAAAGTTGGGTATTTAAATTGACATTGTTTGAAGTTTTGAGATTCTTGGTGGCCAATTTAGGGGTCTGGATCAGAGGAGCTTGCTGGATCTTTAAGTCATTTTTCAAAACTGGGAGAGGTATTTATGGGTTTTTGCTGAATCTTGAGCTTAGTGTACTTTTGGCTCAGATGAAAATTTCAAGATCTGATCTTTTTTGGAATTGTTTTGAGCTTGAGACTTATTTAGTCTTTAATTGGATCAATGCTAGTGTCTTAAAGTTCAGTATCTTGTGGACCTGCTATAATTAAGACGATCACGATGGGTTCTTTAACTGCTTAGAAGTTAGAGGTTTCAGTGTAGTTTCTTCCCAGCCTAAATTTTAGCTCTAGCTTCTTCTTCCCTGCTAAATTTTACCTTCCCGTATGTCATGCCTGCACTGTGAAATAACTGGAATGTTCACATGCTTTTGACTTAGTTTAACTTTTCCTTACCTTTTGTAGCATGAGTGTCATTGTGGCCTTAAGTGGGTAGCTTGGTTTGTTAGAGTGGGTTAGAGTCCCACATTGTTTGGGGAATATACTATGTGATTTGCTTATATGGACTTGGCCACTTGGGCAATTCTTCTTTCATGTGCTAGCTTTTGGAGTTTGAGTCTGGTCCAGGTATCATATCTTTATAGTTTAAAAGTGGGTTATTATGTGGAATTTTCAAATGTCATGTCGTCTCTCTTCCAGTAGAAATATGCTTAAAAATAATTGGAGTAGAGGCTAGACTATGATATTTAGTTTATAATCTGGAGGATTATGTTTATCATATGTTCAGAAGCCATTTCAAGGTCTCTAATTGGTTTATGAATAAATCATTCATCTTCTTTCTGTGAATGAGTGTAGATTATGCTTTATTTTATGATATTTCTAGTTTCTGTTGCAAATTGTTCAGGTGAACTGAGATTGATATTTTTTGGATTTGGGGAATGATGGCTTGTATCTGATGCTAAACTGGATATGCAACAATGTCGAGGATCACTAAGTGGAAGCTTGAGAAGAATAAAGTGAAAGTGGTCTTTCGGCTTCAATTTAATGCTACTCATGTAAGATTGAATTTTTTTTATTACAAGTTAGTATACCTGGTCAATAGATGTACCTTAATATACAATGTGCTTATATTTCAGTAGACGGGAAGTAGTTTTCTCTTAATTTTCTCCGCTAAATGCTTGCTAGAGACAAGATAAAATCAAATTTGAAAAATGCCTAAAGATTCTCTCATCAAGATAGAGGCATATACTGCAACTGCATGATACTTCTGGTATGCTACTATGTGTATAACTTTGGCCTAATCTAATGCTGATGCAGAACCTTCAAAATCCTTCCTATCATTACCTTTGTAGCAGCTAATATTAGTTACCTAGTCGGTGATACGGAAGCATAAGCTGACCGAGGACATGGCCCTAGATAGAAAGACGTGGAGGATGAGTATTAGGGTAGTAGGTTAGTAGGTTTGGGGGTTAGTTTTGTTGGCTGGTAGGTTTGTTGTCATAGGGGCTTAGTAGTAATAGTACCTTTAAGTGTAGAGTCTGACTCCCAGAGTTTTGGGCAGGTTTGTTGCTTCATGTAGTGTGAGTTTACTAATATGTGTTGATAGCCTTGCATTTATTGTTATCCTATTGCCTTATTGTCTTAATGCTTATTGCTTACTGTTATTTTTCTTCCCATTATGTCGTGCCAACATATTATTTGTTTTTTTATATTTTATGTTTTTATATTTTGTATATTGTTCTGTCTTGATCCGAGGGCCTTTTGGAAACAACCTCTCTACCCGACCTAGTAATGGTATGGACTGCGTGCATTCTACCCTCCCCAGACCTCACGATGTATGGGGATATACTGGGTGTGTTGTTGTGTTGTTGTAGAGAGAAAAAAATAACATTGAAAAACCACATAATTGATGCAAAGTTCACTGAGCTGTTTTGTACTTTTGGTGATGGATTTGGTCAGAACCAGAAGTAGCCAATGCTCTATGTACATTACCATGGAACAAACATTGACTGAAAGTCGTCTTTTGGTGTTACAGATACCACAAACTGGATGGGACAAGTTATTCATATCTTTTAGCCCTGCTGACTCTGGAAAAACAATTGCCAAGACAACCAAAGCCAATGTAAGAAATGGAACATGCAAATGGGCTGATCCAATTTATGAAACGACAAGGCTCCTCCAAGATGTCAAAAACAAACAATTTGATGAGAAGCTGTACAAACTTGTGGTTGCCATGGTAGTTTTTCTTTCTGTTTAGCTTCGGCACATCTTCTGATCGCCAAAAGTGAAAAAAAAAAAAAACTTCTAGATAGCTTATACTAAATTCCTGGTTGACTTTCCTGACAGTTAGTTTGCTTGTTGCAATGATGGATTCTGATGAATGTATATTTTAAAAACTTAAACCTGTCTTGCTACTGAGTGCATTAAGTTTCCTCTTCAATGTGTTAGGGTTCTTCACGGTCTGGTATCCTGGGTGAGGCAACAATTAATCTTGCTGAGTATGCTGAAGCAGCAAAGCCTTCTGCTGTTGCTTTACCTCTTCAAGGATGCAATGCAGGAACAATGTTACATGTGAGGCAAATATTGCTACCCTGGCACTTCTACTTGATCACTTTCAGCATATATCTAGATTTGTGTTTTAAGTCACAGTGATGTGCTATGGCAAATTGTTTTTGGTTGATGTAAGAAAAGTATTCTCAATTGATATGTTACCTTAATTGTGTTAGTTGCAGTGACATCCCTTTTGTTTCACCATTTCCCATCTTCTAGAATTCAAGAACTGCTCTTATGAAAAACTGATGCCTTGCATGCAACTGCAGTTATATTACATTTTGTAGCGTACTACCTAAACACATGCTTGGAACTATATTGTAAGTTTCTGTTACAAGTACATTTCTGCTTTTAGATTGCTTTATACCATTTAACATGAGCAGCTTGGGTGCTCATGGAACTAGATAGGGATCTCTGGATCAGTAACCTGTACTTCTTCTTTCTTGGTGAACCAGTAACATACCTAAGAGAATTCCTATCATCTGCTATGTCAAGTTTGTCAAGCTTAATCTTCATCAATTTGTCACTCATTAGCCTGTAACATGAGCATCATTATATTAGGATAATATTATATCAGCATGACTGTAGGATATCTGATCTACCAGTCAATCCTTGCCCCTCACAGATCTATTTGATGATTAGTTTTCTCTGTCCATATTAGTTCTAGATTTATAGTTAATTCATTTGTATGGATACTGTTATTTATTTTTCTCGCTTCTGCTAAATGTTTTGTTTAATTGCATGTTATTGCTCCAGGTCACAGTTCAGTTGCTAACATCTAAAACAGGATTCAGGTAGCACATCTTAACATCCAAAGCCACATGGTTTTTCTTATGAGTGAATTACAGAAGGCGCATTTGCTTGCAGAGAATTTGAGCAGCAAAGGGAACTTAGGGAGAGAGGTTTGCAGTCAGGATATGAGAACAAGCATGATGACTCTGTAACTGGGAAAGTCTTTTCAGGAGAGACTGGCCATGATCACATTGATAAGGTTTGATTATTTTTAGCACCTGCAAACTCTCTTGGAGGACACGGTTTATGATGGATACTCCCTTTGTATTTCATTTAGTGATCTAAGTATCCATTCTAGTTTTAGATTAGGTAGTTATCAGCATCCTAGCGTGAAAATATGATTAAGTTTTTGATCGTTCAAACTAAAGTATAAATGTTATGAAGATTTCTGAATCACCAAACTGTTAGTTCCTAATACATTGCTGTTGGTCAAATCAGCTAGTGTGACTTTCTATGTGATGTTCTTGTTCCTTGCCTTTGGTTATTGCCATATATTTCCATACAGTTGCTGAACTCCTGAATCACAAGCACCAACTTCATGTAGGCTGTTACTTGACATTGCCAATTTGGCTATTAGCACAAATGTTCTAGACAAATATAATAAAATTACTGGTCATTCATGAAGGGGAGCCTTGGAGTAATTGGTATAGTTGGTGCCATATGACCAGGTGGTCATGGGTTTAAGTTGTGGAAATGGCCACTTGTAGAAATGCAAAGCAAGACTCTGCACAATAGACCCTTGTGGTCTGGCCTTCCCAGACCCCGTGCATAGCGGGAGCTTTAGTGCACCGGACTGACCTTTTTTACTGGTCATTCATGACAGTGAGAAATTAGATCTTTTTTTCTCTTTGTTCAATTTGCAAATATCTTGATTGTTTCTTTCTTATTTCTTGATTCTGGTTCCATTTCTTCTGATGTAGGTTAGTTCAAGGGTCAGATTCAGACCAGAGGGTAAAGAACTCTCTTCTGTTGAGGAGGAAGTGGAACTAAACGAGGAATATACTGATTTGACAGCTGGATTTGATGGCTCTTCCAATACTTCAGAGAGTCTGTACGCCGAAAAGCATGATTCATCAAGTGCACATGAAACTGATAGTCAAGGCCTGCATTCGGTGAAAGGTAATAAATCTGACAATCAAGCAATGGCCCAGAGTAGTAGTTCAGTTCATGGATGGGCATCAGACTGTTCAGTGGAAAATGAATTGGCAATTTCTTATGAGGAGAATAACAGGCTTAGAGCAAGCCTTGAATTGGCAGAATCATCAATTTTTGAGCTTAAGCTGGAGGTAAGCACTCTTCAAAGTCAAGCTAATGAATTGGGCTCTGAAACAGAAAAGTTCTCTCAGCTACTTACTGCTGACATATCTTCTAGTGAGGAGTTGGCAAAAGAGGTTTCTGTCCTTAGATCAGAATGTTCAAATTTCAAAGATTGTATTGAAAGATTAAGAACTTTGAATCAAAGTTGTGTTGCTGATTCTGGCTGCTTAGTTCCAGATTTACAGCTAAGATGGATGAAAGGAATTTCAGTGATTGAAGATAGAATCAAAGAACTTCAAAATAAAGTTTGTCTTGGATTCTATGAAAGAGACTACAGGTTTATTCATTCAGAATTGGAGGCATTGCTTCAAATTGTACAGGAGGTCAAACTAGGAGCAAGAGATGAGATGTCATTACTAAGTAAAGTAACATCAGTGGATGTAAAGGAGACTAAAGCCACAGATTTACCCAGTATTGAACAACCTTTGCCAGGGCTTGGGTTGGAATTAGATCTTTGTACACCAGAAAATTTGCTTCATCATATTGGCATACCCCCAGTGGTTTCTCAAGGAACTGATTCCACTGTTGCTATTGATGCAATGAAAGCCAAAATCTTTGATCTGGTAAGAGAAGTGGATGAGGCAAAGGTTGAAAGGGAGAATCTGCTGAGAAAAATGGATCAGATGGAGTGTTACTATGAAGCTCTTGTTCAAGAACTCGAGGAAAATCAGAAGCAAATGCTGGCAGAGTTACAGAATCTAAGGAATGAACATTCAACTTGCCTTTATACCATCTCGAGCAGCAAAGCTGAAATGGAATTAATGCGACAAGATATGAGTCAGCATGTGTTACAGCTTGCTGATGAGAGATGTGATTTGGATACACTTAATAAGGAGCTCGAGAGAAGAGCTGCTACTTCAGAAGCAACTTTGAAAAGAGCCCACCTGAATTATTCTATTGCAGTAGATAAGCTGCAAAAGGATTTGGAGCTTCTTTCCTCACAGGTTGTGTCCATGCCTGAGACCAATGAGAACCTCATCAAGCAAGCAATTCCAGAACCTTCACAATCACAATTCCTTGGGTATGCAGATGTTGTTCAGAATTTAAAAGAATATGATAATACAGAGCAGTTGCAGTTTCAGGATCAACATGTGACTGCAAAGAAACTAACACTCAATGGAGATGCCCTTACCGATGACTTGAAAAGATCACTCTGCTTGCACCAGGAGCTTTTCAGGAACGTTGAAGAAGAACTTAGTGATATGCATTCAGTTAACTTGCACTTGGATATATTCTCCAGGGTCTTACTTGAAACTGTGTTTGAAGCTAATGCTAATGCTGGAATAATGAAGAGAGACAGGGATGAACTTGCTAAGAAGTTGGAGGTTTTGAATCTCAACAAGCGGCAGATGGTGATAAGATTACGGGCTGCTTTGGAAGATATTCACATTTTGCATGAGGAGAAAGCAAGTTGCATCCTCAGATGCAACGATGTTGTTCTACAGAATCAATCTTTGGAAGCTGAACTCGTGAGTCTTTCAAAGGAAAACTGTCTCCTCACTGAGAAGGTCATTGAATTGGAAGCAATCACGGTGCAACATATAGAAACTCAGAATAGATATGAAGCTTGTGTAGAAGAAAATATAGCACTCTCCACTTCATTGAAGCAGGAATTGTTGAACAACAGTAGGCTTGAAGATGAGATTTCACTTCTGAAGGATAGTTTGCTCACTGTCAGAACCAACTCAGAGGACATGGCATCCTCAAATGAAAATCTTCATGAAGATATTAACTTTGTGCAGGGTAAGTTGGCTGGTTTGTTGGTATCTTATGAGAAGAAATTGTCTCTTCTATGCAATTCCTCTTTCCATGAGTTGGAGTTCAGGGATATGAGAGGTCTCACCATGCAACTGGAAGAGGTGCAGCATAGTGTGTGTAGCAAGATTCTTCATCTTATGCAGGAGAAGCAAAATCTAGAAAGTGAAAAATCAGTTGCTGAGGTGTCCTTGAATGCTAGAAGATCAGAAATAATTTCCATGAAGCAAAAGTATAAAGATGATATACAGAGTATGGTAGCTAAATTTGATGTGTCAACTGCCCTCGTGGAGAAACTTCAGGTTGAACTTGAATCTTTGAGCAATAAACTTCACCTTAACTCTGAAGTTGAAGAAAAATATGCACAACAAAACAGAGAGCTTCTGGATGATCTTGCTGCCTTTGAAATCGAGCTACAAAATTTAGTCTCGAAGAACGGGCATATTTCTCAAGAGATCACCAACTGTATTGCTAATGAGCTTGAG
>JBDJHY010000087.1:16006357-16021806 GCA_039654485.1 Withania somnifera
GGTAATGGTTTCTAGACTTACCAGTCGATTTGAGCTACCACTCCTAGGAAAGACAGCATGCTTTCCTTCCTCTCCTCTATCCCCCTTGTTCACCATCTCAAAGTTCATTGTATATCTGTTTTTATTTCTGCATCAAAAGATGTGGTCATTTAAAAAAAAATCTGAATCATAACTATCTCTACAGTCATAATTCACTTCTAGTTCGAGATCTCGGCCTGCATGTGTCCGTCTCCAGTGAAGTGCAAATACAAGGAATAATTGGTCTGCAGTATGTTTAAGTGCAGTTGAAGATAAGAAGTTACTATCCCTATAGAAGCAATTTTTGTTTGATAATGGGATATGAAGAAAAGCAAGAAACAACAATCATTTCCTTTGCATTTTGCCATTAGCATCCAAGATTTTATAGACTTTTTAAAGTCTGCAACAGTTATCCCAAGCATGTGAGACTCATCATTAACTTGCTGGAATACCTTCAGGGATTTTTCTTGGTGCATAACAACCATCGAGGAATAAAAAGCATTAGGACATGAAGAGCACTAGCTAGGACCTAGGGGTGTTTGGAAGGGAATAGGAAGAGTTAGTAGCATGAAATAAAACTTGTAATCTGAATATAAGATAAAAGCAACAGTTTTCTTTCCAAATGTTTGAAAGTCAGACCCCAATTTGTTTGGGACGGAGGCGTTGTTTTGTTTGGAAGTTACATGACTCATTTTCCCTGGTCATAAAATTGACCTTAGGTATATTTATATTTCCTGGTCAAACATGTTTTGATATATTCATATTTGAGCTTAGGTATACACGTCGGTGCCCAGACAAGTAATTGTTTCTAGTTTTAATCTGGTGATCTACACTTTCCTAGTTGACTGGTTTCAGTGGTGAGATCAATGATTTCTGATTGTGCAGATCCCTGCTTTTGTGTTTTACATAACGGAATTCGTTGGGTTTTAAAGTACTTAGTTATTTGTTCTTCTTTTTTAAAAAACAAAAAATGATTTACAGGATGAAGCATCAGTAGATGCACACTCAACAACTGGAGATGCACCTCTTGAAGGTTACTCACCACTGAGCAATGGAAGGCATCATATAGATTTCAGCAGTGAACAGTTTGGAAGCAGGAATCTGAGGTCTAGCATGGAACATTTACATGAACAGGTATTTGTTTATCTTATAAATTGTTGACCCAACTTTGAGTCCACAATCGGTTTACAAGTGAGATATGTGGTGGTGCCTTAGCAATTTTTTTTTTCTTTTACTTGATTTGCAGTTGGAAAGGATGAAACGTGAAAACTCTCTCATTCCTGAGGACCATTATTCTGATCCAGGATTTGAAATTCTTCAGAGCGAACTCGTGCAATTACACAAGGTATACTGAGGTAACTTGTATATATTATAGTTGAATATGTCATTGTGCCGCTCATCACTGTTTCGTGGTTCATAATCTGCAAGGCAAACGAAGAGCTCCGAAGCATGTTCCCAACATTCAAGGATATGGCTAGCACTGGTAATGCATTGGAGAGGGTACTTGCCCTGGAAATTGAGCTTGCTGAAGCATTGAAGGCAAAAAATAAACCGAGTATGTTCCAGAGGTAGGATGTTACAATTATTTCATTTTTCCCTTCTGCTTAATTAGCCCAGATACGTCATTCTTCCATTTCTTTTACTCAATTATAGTAAATCTTTTCATTTGCAATTTCACGCTTCACAATCAACATTCTCAATTGCATTGACCAGTCCTGCTTAATTTTTCATGTTGCTAAATTGAGTCTTATGAGTGCTAACTATTGATATTACTGTCTACGTTTGGTCTGTTGCTGTAGTTCTATGCTGACATCAGATTATGTTTTACTCAGACTTGTTGCTTTATTCCTATTCTGGAACATATTTATGGAAATAATAGTACTTTGCATGTAGCTGATTGACAGGTGATGGATGATCTATATAGCAAAATGGCTTTCTGAACACTTTTTACCTAGCTTCGTAATTATACTGGAAATTACAAATGAAATTCTCATAATTCATATACTGAACTGCATATATAGTCTGTAGATTGTGTGCTGGAAAGAATTCCTTGAAGCATTTCCTAGGTCTATCTAAGAAGATACTAAAATATGAGTATTTTTTTTTAATCTGCTCGTATGGCTATGAGCAGTATCCGAGGCTACTGCATATCAGTGATTCCATCTTCACTAGGAAGCTTACTAGAGAAGTAGCTGTTACAAGTGTGTTTCTGTTATTGTCTCCACTGTGAAAACATATTTTTGTTCTCTTTGGGTTCAATGCTCCATGTGATGATATTCCGTGCGAGGATAAAAATACTATAGAAATGACAAAGTAATTTATTTATGCTTCAGTTCGTTTCTGAAACAACATAGTGATGACGAAGCAATCTTTAAAAGCTTCAGAGACATCAATGAGTTGATCAAGGAAATGTTGGAAATCAAAGAAAAGCATGTAGCTATGGAGAATGAACTGAGGGAAATGCACGATCGGTACTCCCAGCTTAGCCTCCAGTTTGCTGAGGTTGAAGGCGAGCGGCAAAAACTGAAGATGACACTCAAGAATGTCAGAGCATCTAGGACAAAGCTCATGCAACTAAATCGCTCTTCATCCTCCATCGTAGACAGTCCTTCATAGGCTCTATGTTCTTGATTTGCTCGTTACGAGAAGAGTGCCAACATGCAAGACTTCCATACCTTGTCTTGCATGTCAGCTCTAGAAGTTGGTTCCTGCCAAGATAAGTTCCAATATGAAGGAATCAACCTTGCAAGCTGCCTTACTCCTTGTAAATGTTAAAACTGTGGCTGCCAGATTTTGTAACCCATTTAAGTATGTGTAGATCTAGATATCCCATATATTATAGCCTCATTTTCCCATTTTATACCTGTATTTGGCTGTAATATTATGTATAGAAATTAGATTATCCTGTAATTAACTCTGTTTCTCCTACTTTAAGCCGCGCAAGAGGCACAAAAATTTGTTCAATTTTCGATTTGGGCGACCCTCTGCGGAGCTGCAATTTGCTGAAGGAGATGGAATTAAGACCATATACTACTTGGGAAATACTATAAAAAATAACATAAATTGGTATGGTGAATTTGATGCCATAGGCATTGGAGCATCAATAACAAAAGTAGTGTAACATCAATAACAAAAGTAGTATTTATAGGATTGCAAATTAAATGAAATCCAACCAACTATAATCTTAAGCAATTCTTTTTGTTTTTCTACTTACCTTGTTTACCCACCCCGAAAAAGAAAGATAATTTTCATACTTCCTACACAAGTTCCTACACAGCAACCAATCCCTTTTAGTCTTCTAAGCAAGTTTGCCAAGCGGAAATCTAAAGGTAAAAGAAAAGAGCTTGAATGATAATTGAACTTCAAATTTTGTTATTTGATATCTTCTTGGACTCGCTAATGTTCAATATACTTTCTTGATGCATCCAAAGATCCTCTACTGAAAAATCCATGAGCTATGTAATATTACCAAACCGAAGTACTTATGTTATTCCGGTCAGACAGATTACAAGATTGTGCATGCACACCCGCCATTCTTCAGTGAATCGTCCTGCAGCTTATCTGTTAACAAATGCATCAAAACTTCATTCAGCAGAAGGCTTCAGTAAAGATAGAACTAAAAGAATAAATAGATCATGGGATAGAAATGCAGAAGCTCTGTATTTCCCGAAGGCACAAGCTTCATTGTATTGCACGCAGGAGTGACCCCTATAACAACGGATCACTATAGAATAAATTTATTTGGAGAGTCGCTAGGGAACCATAAATATCTTGAACATATGAGTTTTGACACACAAGCTAAATACATAGGCTACCAAAAGAACCGGCGTACCAAACAATTTGTTTTTGTATCAACAAGAACCTATGACAAGTTACATCAAGGAATGTTAAAAACAGGAAAATGTAATCTCAGCAGTTCTACTGGTTTGATACTTTGGTTATTTATTATATTCAATACGAGCTATCGTGGGCGGTATTCAGTGACGGGTGTCCTATTATTGTCGAGTACTTCAAAAACGAGCACATGATAAATTAAAGCATCTATCTAATACACGGTTACCATGATTTGAGTTTCTATGATTACAAAAGATCGTAGACTTAAATCGTAAACTTACCACGAGCTTTTTCATTCATAGGTGGACGTACAACAACATGCATAGTAATGATACCTCCTGGAACTTCAGCAACTGGAAGTCTGGATTCACCAAGTGTTTTATTGTTCTCAAGTATCCTTCCAGCATTAATAAGCTTCACATCATTTATTGTCTTTGGCCCAGAATCTTTATCTGCCACAAAAAAAGACATTCAGTCAGCATTTGTGATTATAGGTGACTAAAGAGTAGCTAATTTAAGAGCAGCACATTTGTGATTTCAGTTCAAATTTACTATAGAACCAAACATATGAGCCACAGACCAAAAAACACGTAGGCCACTGAAACAAAAATGGAGAAGGAGAAGACATCTATAATTATATTATGTGCTCCTGTTGTAGGTTTTTGAGATCTTTCTTGAAATTAAGGAAATAACAGTAACAGATGAACAAATGATAACATCCTAATTTACTGTTACCAGAGCCTTGTCATTAGTCTAATAACCAAAGTTGATCACTTTGTATTTGGCTTCGAAGCAAAAGAAAAATGACAGGAGGACAGCCCTCAATTTGCAATTATTGGGCAACTGTAATGTAAGATAAAAAGATATGCAAAAGAAATAAAATATTCAAACTCTAGAGCTACTGTTCTCGTGGGAGAGATTTAGACCTTTAAGTTGTTTAAGGTCCATTTTCTTAGCAAGAGTATTCATTTATATGTTGTTAAAGGGGGTCCACCTCGAGTGGGTCTGGTCATATATGTTCAAAAACTGGAGAAATCCGTCAGTATCATGGCTGTTTTTTCCTCTCACTCCTACGAGTATGTATGTCCTGTAAGAGTTCTATAGTATCTTTAGATGTTTCAATATTATCTAGTATTTGTATTTAAATGCTACTCCCCCAGTCCCAATTTATATGACTTACTTTCCTATTAAGTTAGTCCAAAAAGAATGACACGTTACTATATTTAGTAACAATTTAATTTTAAAATGCCCATTTTATCCTTAATGAAATGATTTATAGTCAGAAAAACATCAGAGACTTACTTCAGACCACAAATTCCAAAAGTCTTTTTTTCCCCCCATTAAACTCCATACCAATTCAAACATCATATAAATTGGAACACAGGAAGTACAATAGTCCAAACTTGGGCAGCAAATCTATGGAGTCTGAGGAAGCAAGTCTACGAACAGCTTTCATCCCTGCTTGGTGCCCAAATACTGAGTTTTATAGTATCTTTTAGGTGTTTCAATAATATCTAGTATTTGTATTTTAAATGCTACAATAGTCCAAACTTGGGCAGCAAGTCTATGGAGTCTGTGGAAGCAAGTCTACAAACAGCTTTCATCCTTGCTTGGTGCCCAAGTACGGTCCTTATAAAATGCATCTTTAGCGTCAGTCTGCAGCAAATATTGCACCAAAAATGTTTCAGAAAAATATATAATCTCTCTTTTTCTCCTCATTCATCTCTTCAATTTTTGCTCAGTTTCTAAGCAGGAAAACCTTGATTGCTCTGCATCTCATTGTTTCCATATATCACCACTTTTGCTCTCAACCTATTTCTCTTAGTGTTTGGTGCTGAAGCTTAAAAGAGTCAATTCATATTTGAGAGGTCATCAGTATCATGTCAAATCATGTGGAAAAGGCTAGTTGAGGGAAGCTAACCGATATTCAAAGGGATGAGTTGCTACTGAAGTTAGTTGAAGAAGTTCATAATTTAAAAACTTGTGCGAGAGCTCGAGTTGAACTACTCACAGCTGCTAACTAATTTACCAGTGAAAGGAAAAAAAGAACCTGTCCAAGCTGTTTCACATGACGAACTAGAGGCCGGCGAAGATATTCAACAGTTTGACCAACCAACTAATCGAACTGAAAAAAGAGGAGTGGCGGCAAAAAGGTCTATGCAGATGACCCACCGACCATTGAGTAGAACTTTCCTAAGCAGACCCCTCTATGAAAATCAAGGTACTACAGGGAACGTCAGAAAGAAAGTCAAAACGGAGTTACCAGTTTTTAATGGAAAGCTCAATCCAACAATATTTGCTGATTGGCTACAGCTATAAAGGAATATTTTGACTTGTATGACTTGTCGGATGAGTGAAAGGTTTGATTTGCTAAGATGAAGCTAACTGCCCTTGCAAAAGAGGTGGTGGAGTCCACAAGTAAGAGTTCTAATGTATTGTAAAATAATCTACGCTTAATTTACCAAGATTGCGAATAAACTTAAGATTTCCTTTCAATTATTCTACTATCCTTGCGAATAAATATTGAAGTTCAATATAAGGATAAAAGTCTTATACGTGTGTGAGGTCACCTTTTGTACTGTGCATTATTCGTCCACGAAACATTGAACTTAATCTATATTTAATACAGGATATGCTGGTGAAAGGAGGAAAAGAGGGATTATAAAGAGAATTCAAATGCACAAGCGTTATTCACTTTCATAGCAAAATGCATCAAAGTTATTGAAATGTAAACCAAATGGAAATCTATGGTCCCATTCCATGTATGCTTTATTTTAGAATCTTGTATTATGACAGAAAAGAAGAAAAAAAAAAAAGAATATTACTCCCTCCGTCCCAATTTAAGCGTCTTGGTTTACTATTGGTCTATATTTAGTGAGTTTTCCAATTTCAACATTCTATCTAGCTAGTTTAATGCCACAAGATTTAAAAATCTCCCTTTATTTTAAACTCCGTGTCCAATCTAACTAAAACGCTTATGAATAGTTTCATGAGGCAGAAAGTACAGTCAACACAACAATTAACTCCATCATTTCAAAAAACACAACTAGGTAATTGTCCAAGCATAGCCCACTCACCCATCCAACCCTCTTTATTTCTTGGTCCAAGAGAGAAGAACAGCAAGAAGGTACAAGAACAAAACAAAATGTTCATTCTGAAACGGAAGCTCTAACTCTTAAATCCATACATAAAAATATCCAACAAGCAAACAAATTATGCACCCAAAGAAGAGCTGGAGTTTTATTTTTATTTTTGAAAAAAAAAAAAAGGAACTATTCTTAAGATGAATCAAACTGCCCTGAATTCACACAATAAATAGAAGTTAAGAGAAAATTAAAAACCTTTGGGCCACTGTGCAATTATCTTTTCTTTAAGAGAAGCCACTGTTGTACTAGGTGTATACTTGTTGGGTCCAATATCACTGCCATCAGCAAGCCTGAACTTGATTTCAATCAACTCCTTTAAAGACATTGAAATAATCTCTCTTTCACAATGATCAATCCACTGCTTCAAACTCTCATTAATCTACCCACAACACAAATCAATTCCCACTTCAAAGAACAATGAAGTGTTCAAAACTTCCAAGAATAGCCAACAGATCAAAAGCCTAACTGAACAAAAGACTCAACTACCAAACCTAAATCCAAGAAAACCTCAAAAAACAAACCTTTTTGATTCACCCCCTTTTTTTTCAACAGTGACCCAAATCAAGAAAAGCCAACAGATACTCCAAAAACTCAAACAGATGATCAAGACTCAATTTTGGCCAAGACCCACCAAATCCAAATCCAAGAAAATCTCAAAAAGACCAACTTCTCGATTCACCCCCTTTCTTTCAACACTAACCCAAATCAAGAAAATTTCCAATTATCAATACACTGAAAAGATTGCATCTTTACATTCAAAAGGAAAAGAAAGTGATTTTCTTAGAAATTTTTCAAGAAATGGAAATATAAGAAAATAAAAGAATCAATCAAAAACTAAAGGTCAGCTAAAAGAGTGAGAAACTTGTTTGTTTCTTGGGTGCTATAAATTGTTTGATGTGGAAATAAAGAGAGAGAAAAGAAAATGAAGAGAGAATCAAACAGGAAAGTTTAACGTAAATTTTACAGAGAAAAAAAAAACTAATAATTTGGAAAGTGACGCTTCTTACTACTATTCTTCCATTTTTGGTCCTACAGTAAAATTCACACTACAAAGTACAAACCGACGCGTCCCAGAAATAGGCTAATTACACTTCACATCCTTTAGGTTTTAGATTTTACAATGTCACTCCTGAACTCCAAATATTTCATATACTTTCCTAATGTAAAAAAAAAAAAAAGAATTTGCGTGTTCGAGAAGTACTAATTCTGTGCAGCTAAACTCTATCAAAAGTACTAATTCAGTGCAGCTAAACTCTATCAAAGAATACCATCAACTGATGGTATTATAACAGAAAAGGACATAGATAAAATAATTATTATCTAATAGAATAATGCGAATTGTAATGATTGAGATATTAGTTAATAATTAGATTGTTAGTCGGTTAGTTAAGCTGTTATTGGATTATATTTCAACATCTTTTAGATTAATAGTTAAGTCGTTATAGTAGATTAGATCTTTTGCTGACAACAACTGGCATATTGATCGGTTAAGTTGGTAGAGCAGATTAGATATTTTGTTATCAATAGTTGTTACATATTTTATTTTTCATATTGATCCTTACCATATTCTGCTGTCAACAGATTTCAGATTGGTTAATTAAGCCGATAGAGTAAACTAGATATTTTGGTGCCTACAATTGTTAGATTAATCAATTAAGTCGGGAGAGTGGATTAGATATTTTGTTGTCAAGAGTTGTCAAATTAATCGTTTAAGTCGGTAAAATAGATTAAATATTTTACTCTCTTGTATATGTGTAAAAGATATACTGAAATATATGCTTTCGATAAGATTAATTTGTTCTCTTTTACACAAAATACTTTCTTCAATATACCTTTTTCTAGGGGTGTCAATGGGACAATTAAGAAGTTATTTTAAATTTTTTATACCGTATCAATTTTTTAGTTATTTTATTTTATATAACCAAAACCAATTTTTTCAAAACCATCCAGTAACATCCCAAACTCTCTAACCGTTTTACACATGTGCTTTGACCCGAGTCCAATACTATCCTATTTGAAAATGAGTGTCAAGATATTTAACCAAGTGTATCAAAAGTTTTGGGGGTGAATTAAGGTCTTAAGGAACCCCAAACACAAAGTTGAATTCCAAACTTCCTTAAACGATTAGTTTTCATAAAAACTCAATCATGGTTCAACTTCAAATGACTATAACTTCAAAATATAAAGAGTTATGAGGTTCATTACCTATCAAGTTATAGGTCTTTGAGTCTCTTTTCAATGCAATAAACTGCGCGTCATTTTGAGTTTCGGGTAAAATGTTATGACCTTTTGAACAGAAGCTGATAGAGGTTGCCGGAGATGATGAGCAAAGGATGACGGGTCGTTGTCTTGACTATGACTTGTCACTGGGGTTGTTCGAGGCTCGTTTTTCAAAATTTAAGGGGCCTTTGAGGGGTAGTTTGATTTTTTTTTCTACTCAAGACTTCTTCCACGATTTTTAAATACCCCAAAACATTATTTTCAATATCAAAACCTATTATTAACCTCTAAAACTTCATCTTCTTCTCCAAAAAACCCAAGATCAAAAGTAAAAGGTTCTTAAATTCCACACCCCAAGAAGCTTCAAATCAAATTCTTCCTAATGAAACTTCTTCTCTCAGGTATGTAGGACTTCAATGGGGTTTTATTTCATTCTTATGTCCAAAACTCCATGAATTTTATGAAATTTAAGTTTGTGATTAGGGTTATGGACCCACTTTTATTTCTTCCATATTTAAGCAAACGTTCATGGTTCTTTTTTAATCTTTTACTCATGATTACAGTTTGTGCATATTTTGTGTATTATTATGAGTATCAAGGTCTCTTTGTTGCTATTTATCCCCATAGAATTTCAAGTCTTCATTATTTTTTAATAGGATTAGTATATACAAGACTTAGAAGTTTCTTGATCTCCTATGAACAAGATAACATTATGAAAACTCATAAATATGCATAAAACTTCAATTTTAAGGTTTATTTATGAATTTCAACCTACATTACGGGGTCTTATATTTTCAGGTATCTTATAGTTCTAATGACTAGCTTATGATATGATATGGAGCAAAAGAGGCTCAAGATATGTTTTACCTATGATATGAGGCAAGATATTCCAAACATAAGAATTTAAATGAGCTATATAAATTATGTTTTGGGAGGATTATTTAGCAGTGAGTCGGGGGAACACTGTTGCTCAACCTGAGGAGTGGCACCCCAGTCCTAGAACTATGTTGCCATCGTAGGTATTTATAATTCCGAAATAACCGAGGCTAGAAACTATAGGATCCTTAGTTATATGGTTCTAACTTTTGGTGGTTAGAGCAGCCCTTTTCAGTGCGGGTGTACGTCATTGGACTCCATGTAGCTCGCATGATTATATGTCGGTTAGAAGAAACTCCCACCGATGTTACACATATGTTCAGTTTTCAACTATTAGTAAAGTATATTATGTCCAACTCACTAGAATTTACTTAAGATATGATTAATTTCAGTATTATGCATTTATACAATTTTCAGTAATGTTTAAAGATAAAAAGGTGAGTCAGTGCTTGTCGGTTTTCATGATTCAGTTGCATATTTAGTTTTAGCTATTCAATTCAACATCATTCTTTATTGTTTTATTTAACTATATATGTGCCTACATACCATTACATTCAAAGTATCGACACATACTCTATCTTACATTCACACTGTAGATTCAGGTACTCCTCTTAGCTTCATGGATAGTTAGTGCTAACAGGTTCCAGTTATAAGATGGTGAATCCTTAATCTTTGAGGGCAATGTATCCAGGATCCTCTACTTAATTTTTTTTATATAATATTTTTTTAGGGTTTTTCCCAACTACTCATCAGTATTAATAGAGAATTCATAGACTTTCAGTCAGACATTTTTATTTAGTTTCTGAATAATATATTTATCAATCACATTATTTTCTTATTATTTATTTATGTTATGAAAGTTAGCCCATGTATCATTTTACGCATTACTTTCAGGTTGAACTTTATGTTTTATGCCAGACTAAGGGATAACTTAGAGTCATCCATCTAATTCTCCGGAAAGGATCAATTGATTCGTGATTTCAGGCACCACGTTACGCCCAGGATGTAGGCTCGAGCATGAAAAATTGGTATCAGAACACATAGTTCAAGTGTCCTAGGGAGTTTATGAAGCCGTGTTAATAGAATCTTATTTATGGTTGTGGGGTCCCTACTCTATAAATAAGTGATTATAGACATTTTAAGAAAAGTTTCTCTTCTTTCATACTCTAAATCTGCAATAGAGCAGTCCTCTAAAAAACTTATGCATATTCAATAGTTGATTTAATTCCTCCAATGATGCCTCATATTCAAGGTGATGGAAATAGTAAAACTTAATATCTTTATCTATGAATCGTGCTGTTGAAATTAAATAAAATACATTTTCAGAAGTCTTCCTTATACCTTATGGCATATTAGGCTAGTGAAGGCGAAGTATGCCTAAGAATAATTGGCCAATAGTGGGACTCTATAGGTTGTGAGGCTTGGGATGCTATGGGCCATAAGTAGTAGAATAACTCAGAGTTAGGATTTTGAATTTCAAAGGGTAATGATCAAATATAGGCATAGTTATGGATTGAGGTATGTAGTTATAGTCATGTGATTATTAAGTGAGTGGTGGGATGATATGTCCTTAAGTTTTGACTATGGTTTAATGAGTTTGGTATAGATTTTATAGCGGTATATTGAGGAAGAATTATCGGTTAAGATGACTTAGATTATGTTTGGGTTAGGAAAGATGTTTATGGTGATGAGTTTTGAGTTAGGAAGATTAACTATAGGATGCGAGCAAGACATAAGGGAATTGATGGATTTAGATTATGCTTGTTAGGTTCTATGAGAGGACCCTATAGTACCCATAAGGTCATTAATTCACCTTGTATAAATGAGTTATAAGATATAGATTAAGTATAGTGAGGTTATGAAGACAATGGTGTATAGGTTATGAGCAGATATAAAGTGTTATTAAGATTGGTTATATGTTCTTGACCCTTAAAAAGAATAATGTTACCCTTATTTGTGATCTAGTATTTTTAAGCCTAAATAATGAGAGAAAGTTGTGTGCTACCAGTGTTTAGTACTGAATACTATGCTTGAACTCTAGATAATCACCATAGTGAGGGGAATGATAGTACGAAGGTCATACGTGATAAGGTCAGCTTTAGAATTCAACCTAGTCTACTTGATATAGTGTGTGCAAAAATTTAAGTTGATGACTTATATCTATACGTATGGTGTGAGTGTCAAATATGAGCTTTAGATGAATAAGAAAAAAAAGAGTTTAAGTCCTTATATAGGTGAAAAAGGACATTAGGTAGTAAGAGAATGGATGTGTACCTAGAGATATATACGTTACTGCATGAGGTTCTAGTCTTCTATATTCTAAGTGGCACTATAGGTTAGTATTTTCACATTTTGAAAAGTGGAAAAATGTATGACCCTTCTTTTAAGGTGTCCGTAAGATAAGTTAAGAGGGTATGAGTAAGGTAGATGTTGGGGAGTATCTTGATGTAAGTGTTGACCCTCTTTTCAAATGGGTGGATAGGGAATAGGTGTATAATGCTAGTGATCTAAAAAGTATGGTAACCTTATGATGATAGTCTTAGAGGGGAAGAGAAGGTTAATATTTACCCCAGAAGAAAGCTCTAGAAGGAATTTAAGTATTTACAATTATGATTTTTAAAGGGGAAAATTTAACTTTTATGTGTATAGTGTTAGCTTGATCCTACAATGTTGGTTGATTGTAACCCGGACTTGAGAAGAAATCCTCATACTTAAAATGGTTAGCCTTGATTGTTTTTTTTCAATAGAATGAGAATTAGAAGTTTCCATGATCTCCTGTGAACAAGATAACATTATGAAACTCATAACTATGCATAAAACTTCAATTTTTAAAGTTTATTTATACATTTCAACCTACATTATGGGTCTTATGATTTAAAGTATTTTATGGTTCTAATGACTAGTTTATGACATAATATGGAGCAAAAGAGGCTCAAGATATGATTTACCTATGATATGAAGTAAGATATGTCAAACACAAGAATTTAAATGAGCTATATGAATTATGTTTTGGGAGAATTATTTAGCACTGAGCGGATGAGGAAACACTGTTACTCGACCTAAGGGGTGATACCTAGTCCTAGAACTACATTACTACCATAGGTATTTATGATCCCGAAATAACCGTGGCTAAAAACTACATGATCTTAAGTTACATGGTTCTAACTTTGGCCGTTAGAGTAACCTTTTTCAGTGCGGGTGTACGTCATTATGTAGCTCGCATGGTTATATGTCGGTTAGAAGAAACTCCCACCCATGTTCCACATATGTTTAGTTTTCAATCTTTAGTAAAGTATATTATGTATGACTCATTAGAGTTTACTTCAGATATGATTAATTTCAGTATTATGTACTTATACAGTTTTCAGTAATGTTTAAAGAAAAAAAAAGAAGAGTTAGTTCTTGTCAGTTTTCATGATTCAGTTGCAAGTTTAGTTTTAGCTCTTCAATTCAATATTGTTCTTTAAATTGTTTTACTTAAATATATGCACGCCTACATACCAGTACATTCAAAGTACCGACGCATACTCTATGCCTACATTCGCATTGTAGATTCAGCTACTCCTCTCAACTTCATGGATAGTTGGTGCCAACAGGTTCCAGTCATAAGATGATGAGTCCTCATTCTTCGAGGGCAATGTATCCAGGACCCTCAACTTATTTTTTAAAAATAAAGTTTGTTTAAGGTTTGTCCCAACTAGACATCAGTATTAATAGAGGCTTCATAAATAGTCAAGAAAGAAGTTGTATTTAGTTTCTGAATAATGTATTTATCAGTCGCATTATTTTCTTATTATTTATTTATGTTATGAAAGTAAGCCCATATATCATCTTCCGCATTACTTTTCAGTTTAAACTTTAAGTTTTATGCAAGGCTAAGGGTTAGCTTGGAGCCTTTCGTGGTTTGAGGCATCACCTTACGTCCAGTATGTTGGCTCGGGGATTGACACATCCCCTCATTTTAATTCGGTATCGATACACTTTGTTAATTCTTGATTTTTTTAGAAAAGTATAAAAATTAGAACATACTTCCATGTATACTTGTGTATGACATTTAAAAAAACTCTTGATACTTTTTATTGTTTAAAAGGTGATAAATTTAGAATAGAGATTCATCTCATTGTTTTACAGTAATGTAAAACAATACTAAGTAAAGATTAAAAAAAATACAATTTAGATCACATGAGTATGAAGAAATTAATCAACATGAAACTCAAGTACCGAATCTACCTAAATTAATTATTCAATAAGACAAATTTAAATCATAAGAGAGAAAAATATCTAGTAGCTTGTATTTTGCAACCCAAGGCTGTTGAAATACATTGTAGTTTACTAGTTACTACTCAAGAGTCGAGATAGTAGAATTAATTTATTTCTATCAAAGTAGTATGATAAGTTTAAGGGTACGATCTTGATGTTAATTGTGTTGCCGCTTGTGGTCGCTTCCATCTTCCCATATCTAAACAAAAATTTTATTACCTATTATTTTTAAACTTAATATATATAAAATATTGTATTATTTTGTATGATTCGATTCGATTATTTTTTATTAATTTTCATAAAATAAAAATCTAACCAATAATTTGATGCGATTTTAAATTTATATAAAAATCATCGATTTTATAAAAAAATTAAAAATTGATTAGTTGCAGTACGATTCAATTGGCTAGATCAGTTTTTTAAAAACCATTGAGAGCCCTACCTTGTCTATTATTGAAACCTACTAACAGACATTAAAATGTTATCTTACCTTTTCTTGGTTATTTTGCCTAATAAGTACAAAGTGAATCTTAAGTTCAAGACTGATTTTAAATAAAATATTCTTTGTTTCTATTTTTAAATATAATCTCATCTGACATCTCTGTTCTCTCCTTGTTAACGGTGCAACTTCATTCCATCGTTAGCTTTTCTGTTTATACTTGTACTCATCGCACGTGTATTTTATATAAATTGCTAATCTATTACTTATTACTGTTATATATGAAATCCTCCCAATTACCTAAAAAAAAAAAATAAAGGGGAAAAATAAAAAAATCAAATTAAAAAACTTAACGTGAATCTTACAGGGAAAAAATCTAATAATTTGAAAAGCGATTCATTTTACTTTTCTTTCATTTTTGGTTATTTATTAAAGTTCACTACAAGTCGATGTGTCCTGAAAATAAATTAATTACAATTCACATTCTTTATATTTTAGATTTTGCAATGTCAATATTACAAAAAGAGTTAAAAGAAATATTAAAAGAGTAGCACCGATGGATAATATTACAAAAAAGAAATAGTACATTTATTATCTAATAGAATAATGAAATTATAATTATTGAGATATTAGTTAACAATTAGTTAATCAGATTG
>JBDJHY010000087.1:16045389-16056011 GCA_039654485.1 Withania somnifera
ATCCATCTTTTATTTTTGTTAATTCCGCGTATTTTTGTTTTTGTATTATTGTTAACGATATGTATCGAGTCCTCCCGGATCTCGGGCCGTATCAAAAAAAGGTAATATTATTCAATGATCCGTATAATATTTAAATTATATTAAATTCAAAATATACTAGTCCAAACAAATTTTATAGATTAATATAATTTAATTTATTAATTAAGTTCAATCTGAATTTAATTACAGTCCAATTTCGTTGGGCTAGTACACTAATTTAAGCTAAAAATGATGCGCCAACTTAGCTAAAATCAAGAGGTCATCTTAATCTAGAACTCAATTTAATGTTATGTGTCAAATAACGTGGCATGCCAAGTCAAACAAAGTAGCCAATAATATATCATGCCACATATCCAAATAACATGGCATGCCTATTAAAATCGAAGATCAATGAAATGCATCACCTTACAAGTAAAATACTCCGACAAATCAAGTATCGACATGCATAAATCTAATTGACTGAAGAAGCTTTTTTCATCACGACTCCTTCATTCTCAAACTATAAATAGGGGTTTTTCACTAAATAGGTAGGACCCTGAATTCTAATAAGAATCCAAAGAAAACTCATGAGAACAACCTCAAAGCCCTTAAATTCAAACACAACTCAAAATCAAGATCAAGCTCAAAAGCTCTATTACGTCCCCCCCAAAAAAATTAGAGAATTCATAAAAATTGAAACACCCACTATTTAAAATTAAATTATATAATTATTACGATGTAAAAATTTCCTATAAAAATTTGATGTTGGTGATGTGACACCAACCAAAGAAAAAAAACCCACAAAATGACGATACCATCTAGTTTTTCTGGGATTCCTTTTTTCTTGTCAATATTTATACACCAAGATGTGAAAATAAAAAACTCTGCATGGAACTTCAGCACCTTTGGCCAGCGTAACAGCCTATGACACCCCAAGCTGTTGCGACATGAGGGAGCTCGTCCATCAGCCTACTTGGCGGAGGTTGTCCCTCAGCCTACTTTGCAGGACTTCACTGTCAAACCTATTTGAAATTTCTCCAAAACTTTTGGCAATAAAATAAGCTACTCATTAATACATGATTCTTCCTTCAAAATTTTGATAAAAGAGCAACAGAATGCACAAAGCATCCAATGTTCATGCCAGCTTCAGGGGAGAGGCTAAATAGGGAATAAAGAAAGAAGTCGAGACTCACACAGATTCTTCATGATCTGCTCATTTAGAAGTCTTCAACACAAAGCAAGCACCGTGCACCAACCAAGGTGCAAGCAGTAACAAACCAAAAATAGAAAACAAAGGAAGGTCTCAACGAGCCTCAAGATACTAAAGGAAGGTCTCAATGAGCCTCAAGAAACTTGCTAATCGCCTACAAATTAGACTGCAACTTCTTTATGCGGCAAACTAACAGTTTTCAGCATTACACTAAAATACCACTCTACAGATCCATCTAACATGCCCTTTATTCACTTAAATCTCTAGTGCTTAGTGTTTCCCCCAATTGCAAGCTTTTTAGCAACTTCTTCATCTGTCAGCGGTAAATAATAGATACGGGGAGTGGCTTTGGTCTTTCTAAAGAGGTCATCCAAAGTTACAATAGGGGGGTCATTCTTATCAGCAACAGGTGAAGGCAGCATCTCATCTGTTGGAGAAGCCCTAGGAGGAGCAGGTGGTGGCTGACGTGTCGGTGGATTTTCCGACTCAGCTTGCTGTTTGCGACCCTGCTGCTGGGCAGGAGGTGCTTGAACAGAGGATGGAGCTGGAGGCATGGCAGGACTCGTATTTTTCGGTGAAGAAGCAGGTTGCCGACCCTCTATCTTGGTTTGCACCTGTTGGGGATCAACAAAATCTGCAACTAGGAGGCGACCTCCATTTGGTGGCCATTGGAGATTGTAAACAGCATTTCGGGTATCCATGGCTTCTTCTACCGAAGAGTACTGTAAAGAGAATATCCAGCAATTTATTACCCTGAACCACTACAGAAAGGAATGCCATATAAATCGAGCTTAGCAATACACACTTTTCCAACAAGTACAAGAAAGCATTGCCAAAAAGCCAAGTCATGCAAGGCATTGCGATTTGGGTATGCATCTCTTTAAGGTAATGATGCATGTTCGCATGCAATGCTATGAAAAACTAACCAGACTTGGACCAACTGGTGCAGCATCATGGTTTCAAAACATGCCCATCCCAATGACAACCGTCCCCAACCCGGTCCTTTCCTAATAGTAGCAGCCAATTAGGCTACTACTGCTTCCTTGCACATACAATTTAATATAGTGTAACTCGATGACCATAGGGTCTGAGAGAAGCATGAAATGCAGCATGAGATCAGAGCAAGATTCTACCGTTACATAGCAATGGCTCTTTATCGGGTCCATCCAGAAACTGCAGACTGCACCAGTTCCTGCAAGGAGATCTTGCACAGCTTTCAGCATAAAAGGCCGCAAGAAGTTCTCAATCTTGAGAGAATTAGTGGCTGTTTTGGAAGATTTTGGTACTGAATATTAACAGAACATTAGAACCAACTTGTGCACTAATATTGCATCTGAAGCTCAAGCATTATACAGAAAATAAATCCTCACCAAGCGCTCCTTGGGTGATTCCGCACCAACTATAGAGTTAGCCCTGCCAAGGATAGGTTTGACAGGGGTGGGCTGAACAACCTTCTTTAATAAAGCAATACTTGAATTTTGGGGTTCAGTGATCTTCATACTCTCGGTGTTCCATCTATGCGGCCTTTTTGCAGGCTCTTTACTCCCACCTCCTGCTTCATCTACAAAGAATCCAGAAGAAGAAATCTTATGAAACCAAAATATCGAACAACAAAAGAATAAACAATAGTGGTCATTCCCATTACCGCTATAATTACCCAAAGTTAATGTAATGAGAGGGCTTATTTCCCACGTTAAAAGAAGAATCTAATAGCTGCCATTGGAATTAGAAGTTTCATCGTACAAACTAACACTCTAGAAAGCACAACTTTAGCTGCTTTCCAGTTGTGAGATTCAACTTTAACAATGGAAAATTAGGCATTCGTGCAGCAATATTCTAGTAAAATATGTGCAATAAATTTTTTTAGTGTTAACAAGAAGAACAAAACTAATAAACATACTAACAATCTGGACTTTACCATCTAAAAATACAATAATTTTTTAAATTTTTTTTTTTTAAGATAGAGGTAACTTTGAAAAATAAATACATCAAACTTTCACATTTTAAAGCTTCATGAGATCAATTAAAAGAATACATAAGCAACGAACAGCCAACTCTGATATTCTTTTCTTGATAAGAAAGCAAGAAATCCTAATAATAAGATTCTAACAGTAAACAGAAGTAGTCAATAAACATGTGTAGAACAGGAGGAGAGAATTTATCGCTAAGAAAAGACATGAGTACCTTGAAACTTTCTCTTCTCTGATAAATCAGGAAACTCGTCTTCAGTTTCTTGAGGAGTCACAACTTTCTCAGAAGGAATGTCTAGCTGCATTGCATCAGAAGGACCACTTGGTCTAACTTTGGGCTCTTCTGTCATTCCTGTAATAGGCTCTTCAATCTTATCATTCTCCTTGGAAATATGATCAAAATCCACATGTTTTGTCTCTACTACATCCTCCTCCATGGAATCATCAGCTGAAGACTGATCTAAGTTTATCTTTTCCATATTCTCACCATCCACTACATCAGTTATCTTGCTCAAATCAGCAAACAAGGACACAACACGCAGAAGATCTGGAATAACTGGTCTTAGGAAAGAAGAGGAGTCAATTTTAGCGGAAGGAGGTCTTTTCTTACCTTTAATATCCTCCCCAGAAGTAGCAAGACCATGTCTATCTTCAGCAGATACCTCAAGTTTTTTGGGTGACAAATTAAGCTCTACAACATCACCTAAAGTTCTATCTTTTTCAGACTGTATATCAGTTTGCTCACTATTATTTGAAGTCTTACTCTCCAAACCATGCTCTATCATGGAAACATCAACAGAAAGCTGATCTGCATTGTCATCTTTCATGCTAAAATTCGCATCTGAAGATTTGACAACATCAGTTTCTCCAACAAGACCCTGCATCTCATGCTGCATCTGAGCATCCAATGAATGAAAACTACCAACATCTGATAGGTCTTTGCTGGATGACTGCAAATCCATCTCTTGCCTAACAACTTCAGTTTCTAATTTGATATTATCAGCATTTAAAGTATCATTTAAATCTTTATGTTCATTAATGGGCAAAGTATCAGTAGAAAATGCGTCACTTGAGACCCTAAATTAGGGTTGACCTCATATACCTGAGTGGCGGGACCGAACATATCTGGTTCAGCACCCATGCCGAAGGGTTTCAGACACACATTATCCAACTTAATGCTGTTGTTTTCAAGGCTTCCTTGGAAGTTACTAGGGTTACCTCCACATTGTTTTCTTGACTCCTAAGGTTGTTGTACTCAAGCACTACCTCTGAAGATGAAATTTTCATATCCTCGATGTCCTGTCTAGTGTTACTGCCTGGAATAGAACCATCCCGAGCTTCAGATACCCCATCAACAACATAATTATCCTGAGAAGAATCAATAACCTTCTGTTCCTTATCAAGTTTCTCTTCAATAAATTGATCCGTAGATGCAATCTCATTTATAACACCAGTACTACCAACAGGTGCCTCCGAATGTTTTGATTCCCCAGAAGCAGCATCAGTACCTCCAGTTGCAACCTCATCCAAGACTTTGTTCTGGTCTATTTCAACAAGAGATCTCTTGGTGCTGGCACCAGCAACGTCACCATCAACATCGTAAACTTCAGTTTGGTGATGTTTCAGAACATCATCAGCAACTCCAGTTGCAACCTCATCCCAGTCTTTGTTCTGGTCTATTCCAACAAGACAATTTTGGTGCTGGCACTAGCAACATCACCGTCACTATTGTTAACTTCATCTTGATATTGCTTCTGAACATCATCAAAAAATTTAGCAGGGATTACTATTTGGTTGAGTGTCTTCAAGACCACAGGAAGAATCAGTATTATGATCAGAACCGTTAGTAACTTCACTTTCGGGATGCTCCGGAAAACCATCAACCAATTTAACAGGATCAAGCTCCAGTTCAGTACCTTCAAAACCACTGGCAGGATCAATGTCACGATCATCATTCTTACTCTCTTTTACCTCAGCAGCTTCCATTTCTTTGCAGACAGCTTCATGTAATAGCCTAACCAGATCATCCTTCAAACCTTTTGTTGTTAAATTCCTCCTCTTCAGTTCTTCCTGTAATTCAGCTACTTTCCATTTATTAATTGGACGATTATCCAACACAGGGTAATCCGACATCTTAACCACCAATTGAAAATATCACTTTGACGAACCTGAAAGTCGCATAGATATCTAAAACCTGAAAAAGAGACCTGAATAAAGCTGAAAATCCAGAAAAGACAAAGTACTTGTATGGAGATCTTTTCCTCTGTTTTTTCCTTTAGCAAAGATGAGTAGAGTCTTACCTCCATCGAAATGTCAACTGTACATGATAGGTTTCAGATAAATGCACTAGTGGATAAAACTTTCTTACTATGTTCCGTATTCTCTTTTATTTTTTGGAAAAATCAAAATGTACTCACATATTGCACACCAAGCCAGTGTTAAAATTTAATAGGAGTTTCGACAATATTCAGTTGAAACTGAAAGAGTATTGTGATGTTGAAGTTGGAAAAGAGCATTGGAAATACTCCTCAAGTTTTTCAATAGTTTTCTAAGATCTCCAACATTGATGGCCAAAAAAAACCTAATTATTATTTGCAAATAATGAAATTCGATTTAATTGGCCAAAAGAAATCCAATATAGTTAACGGCACGGCGACCTTCAACTATCCTGTCTTGCCCACTCTTAATAAGAAATCAAAATACATGTGGAACACTAAGAATCTTCTAATTACTAACATTTTGTCAATATTTTGAAATCATCTCAAATTACTAACATCTTGCCAAAGATTTAACCCTGTTACCCTATGCTTACTTCTTCACTTTGGCATATTCTGTATCTTCCAGCTATGTAATTGCTTCAGGTGCTAGCACTGCCCCTATCCTAGATAACACCTACATGATGTCAAGACGAGAAATACTAGAGCCCATAGCTGTAAGACAACTCTTAATGCAACAGAAAATGGTTACAATCTTCCTAATACTCCTTGCACATGAACACCACCTCATTGATTTAATCTTTTCCTGATAAGCAACACCAACTCATCATTCATTATCCTCTCCTATCTCAAATTTTCAAATGTAAAAGTTGCTTCACATGCTATATACAAAGTGAAAATGCAACTTCCACAGTGTCTTTTCATTCTCTTTCCTACTAAACAAAAACACCTCATCAATTAGAGACTCCAGAATCTGTAGCTGCTAAAGTGCATGACTATCTACACTCTCAACATGTTCTCTAGATTGGCCAAGTCCATATTCACATGGATGCTGGAACTATTTACATGCATCACAAATGAAGACAGATTCAAGCCACTCTAACTACCCTAGATCAACTTTTTCCCCCTTAACCATGCACCTCCTTCTAAAAGACCACCAGTCTGTTGGTGAAATGCATGAAGCAGCAAACAGAGGCACAGATTTGGCTATTTTAGCAATTTTTCTAACAGATTTTCCAGTCATAATTTTCTGTTACCCTCTTCATACTAGTTCTTCAATGGATTTCTATCCCTCCCTAACATCAACCACAGCATATCAAGAATATATTTATTCATAAAAGATTGTCAGTGAAATACTATTTTCCTTTTTGCCAGTCCCATTTGTTCTATGTGTTTCTCCTTCTCATGAACTTGCTCTTCCAAAATTGTTGCAGCAACACATTTAAGAAGAATGCCGGAGTATTCTTCCGTACATGGCTCAACCCCTTAAGAGTTTTTCTCATAGAGTTTACAGTTGAAAATCACAATGGCTGCTATAATACACTTCAGGACAAGCTGGTGTACTCTTTCTTACATGCCTCAATCCTTAAGAGCTCTTGTTCAATCACATTTTAGAATTATCAGTTAGAAATCAGCCTTAGGGCCCCGTTAAGACAAGCAATTTTTTGATTTTTCAATCTTTTTATAGAACTATCTAGCTGTCTATTGTAATCAATCTTTCACTTCAACTTGAAGTTGCTGGTTCTAACCACTTTTCAAGTACTCACAAAACTTCAGCAACTTCTCAAGTGAAATGCATGTCCAAACACCATTTCAATTTCCAAATACCCTTTCTCAATTAAACTTAAAATATCATCAAATTAATGTCCACACGCCTACTAATCATCAAATGCTTAACACCATCTTTGACAAATTTTAAACCTGCAATAAACAAAACAACCTTTGAAGATCTGTCCGTGACCTCCGTATAGTCAAAAGTTCATGTCATTGTTGGACATATCTATTCCATGTTCTTCCTAATACTTCAACAACTTATTATTAATCGCTCATATGGTGATCCCAAATCAACCACAACCTGCTAATCATATATGCATGTATATGCATATACGCAACTTGACATGTATATAATACCAATGTACTCACAAAGAAGTCGTCTTTTGATGGTAAAATACTCCTCGGAAATATTAAAGCTAATGCACGTGTACCAAACCCTCACAAATATAGAATCTAGTAAGCTTCTGTGACAATACTGGGTATGTATGTTGTTGCGATATGTTAACTGCTTTCTTTTTCTTTTTAACATCTTCTACAGCGTCTAATTTGATCTACATGGTTTTATGTTAGTTATCAGAATTTTCAATATTATATTCTGCTGAGATCCTCATAGTTAAACATCAATACAAGCTCTCCTCACGAAGAGAAGGAGAAGGGCTTTTCCACACCTAAATAGGTCGTAAGCAAATATCTAGGACTAAGAAGAAAGAAAAAGCAACACAAGGCTTATCAATCAATCAACAATGGCATTTACAGAAAAAATGCACTCACGAAATGGAAATCCAACATAACGTGTAAACATCTTAAGAAAACGACCACCTGCTGGAACTTAAACCAATTAAGAGAAAAACTTGAAAAAAGGGTAACAAGGTGCACTAGAACTCCCACTATGCACGAGATCTGAGGAAAGGGCAGACCGCAAGGTCTATTATATTCAGACTTATCCTACATTTCTGCAAGAAATTGTTTTCATAACTTAAACAAATCACCTACCGGCTACATGGCAATACCCAACCTCCAATTTTAAAAAAAAAAAAGAACAAGAGGATGTTTGGATTAACTTTCTAAAAATAGCTTATAAGTTAAAAAGATAAAAGTTAGAATTTTAAGCTTTTGGCTTTTAAATTATTTTTATCATTTGACATAAAATAAAGTGCTAAGCACTTTTCTATTTTACCCAAACAACTTAAAATAAGTCAATCCAAACATGCTCTAAAAGAGAACTAATAAAACAAAGACGTCGTCTTACTTAGGTGCTATGAACAAAAGTAACCATTATACCAGGCACAAATACAATGTTAAGCCGGTAGAACTCAGTCTTCCCATCAAAAAATAGTCAGGCAACTTTGGAGCAAAAACATGGTGAAAATCCTAGTTCCAGAACAGAAACCCTAATTCCCAGAAACAAAAGCACACAATTGTTAGAACAAATTGATATAAATCTAAACAAAAACAATACAATCTTCTAATGAAAATAATAATATATACTATATCAATGGGTAAAAACTTAATTGCGCCCCATATATACACCAAATCAATACATGCTATCATATCTGATACATCATGTATTTAGAATTTATTTTATTTAATTAACATATTTTTTATTTTATTAAATCACTTGACCCTTTGGTATATACGAGATAAATTTTTTTTCCAATGTCCATACAGGTAATTGATGTAAAATTAAATTGTCCTTTTAACATTTAAAAATGCATTGGTTGAGATAAAATTGTTTATAGGTTTATGGAATGCGAAGAGCGAGAAAATAGATACTAGCCTTTCAATTTACTTTTCTATTTTTCGATTAAATAATCAATTTTTAAGAAGAAACAAATTATATGACTTGGACAACACGCAATCACCTCTTACCACATTCACTCCACTGTTACTGTGTTACAATATCCTGTCATTTTATGTTTTTATTATTTATTTGGTAAAATATGAACAGAAAACAAACATAGTTTGTACTAATATAGAGCAAATCTAAGCCTTTGAAACTTCACTGCACACATGGCCTGCATCTAAGTGACCATTGAAAATTACTGGACAGTCTATAACTGGAGGGAATCTCATCCCTTGTTAAGTTAAAAGCATTTTTTAGACGAGAGAAAGAGAATTTCTTTTATTTATAGTTAGTTTAATATTTTTTTATTATTGATGAGCTAAGAAGAAGATGTATTTTGTACTTTATTATTGTCGCTCGCTCGGCTTTAAATTTGAAAAATGATTAATCGAGAGACTTTTATTTTTGGACAAAATTCATTTAAAATTAATTGTTAGCAATTATTTGATCCAAAAATTAAACTCAATATTTTTCCTCCATATGCAACCGCATTTGAAAATATGCAGACCGCATATGCTCCACATTTTGAAGAGTTGCAACTCTCCATGTTTCCGATTTAATATGCAGAGGGCATATACGGCTGCATATAACCATATGCGGATCACATATGTTCCGCATTTCATTCCAGAACCTATTTTCATTTGTGAATCGGCATATGCAGCCGCACGGAAAGTTGCAATCTTTTACCTAAAAACCTAATTTCAAATTGGCCATATGTGGGCCGTATATCACCATGACGTATTTGAAATCAGTGTTTTAGGTAAAAGATTGCAACTTTTCAAAACCATTGTATCTCTTTTGAAGAGGTACTTTTAGGCTATAAATATTTGATTTTTCCTCAGATATGGAGGACGAAGTTGCTCTTATTTCTTCTACCTTTCATACTTCAAAATCTTGTTCGGTTATGTAACACCCTGGACTTATAGTCTAAGACTTGGGCCATTTTATGTACGCAGTTAGACTCAAAGCCAATGAGTTCTTACTTGAACCTAGATGTTAATATCCTTGTCTAAGTGTATGAAGAGTGTTAGATGTGGTTCAAGGCCTTAAGGGACTTCAAGCACAAGATTGAACCCAAAGTTTCTTTACCGACTGAGTTTTCATAAAAATTCAACCATGGACAACCTTCAAACGATCATTCAAAATATGAAGTGTTAGGTGTCCCATAACCTATCAAATCAAAGACTATGAGTCTAGTTTCCAACTCAACAAATCGTGTCATTTTGAGTTCGAGTAAGAAGTTATGGCTATTTTATCAAAATGTATTAATGCTGAGTAAATACCGACAAACTGTCGGCTTTTTACAGCGGACAGATGGTGGGGACCGCCGCTTTTCCAATAGTTTTAAGAGTTTTGGGTCATTTTTGGCAACCCAAATCCAAAAAGTGGCGGACCGCCGAGGGTGTGGCCGACCAACCCTGTACCACCGGCTAACCTGAAGAGGAGTGTTTAAAAGCCCCTTTTCTTATGTTTTCAACCTTATTTCACATTTTTATTTGCCCTAAAGGTGGTATTTTCTCTACTACTAGTCCTCAATCATTAAGGTAAACATTCTTTATGAATCTCTAGTCTTTCCTCACTAATTTTGATGC
>JBDJHY010000087.1:16098405-16109402 GCA_039654485.1 Withania somnifera
ACAAGGAGAATCAATTGAAGGATATGGAGAGGAAATATGAATAACTAAATAATTAAAAAAGTTAAAGTTGAGTTCAAATTGAAGATGTACGGATAAAAGTAAAGAGCTGGAAAATGACCGTCGATGGGTCACCGTTTCAAAAAAAGGTGAAATTTCTATGGAACTATACATCTCTACGATGACGGTGTGCAGACACAATCACACAAATCTATATATATAGCTAAATATAAAAAAAGATTCATTACTTTCTGTTTTAGGGAGTAGTGACTAATATTTCATTGTAACTTAGTCAAAAGCATGATTAGGTAATATATGATTTTAGATATGAGAGACAAAGTTTAAGTGTAGTATAGACAAATTTGAATATAATAGTGCATTTTAGGATCTCTGTCTTTAATCTCTGACAATAAGATCGCGCTTCTTGATGTTGAAGAGACTATTTGCCAATGAAACGGGTATTTTCAGAATCAATAATTGTGATTTGTTGTTAGAGATAAGAGACAAGAGTTCGAGGATGTAATATTACTTTCAAATTAAACCATTGTGATTTTTAAAAATATGTAGGTGAAAACTAATATTTCATTATAAGGTAGCCAAATTTTAAGTATAGTACAACTAGTATAAAAAAATTGAAAGTAGTAGTGCATTTCAGGGCCTTTATATTTCATCTCTACAATTAAATTGCGCTTCTTGATATGATGAGACTATTCATCAATGCAAACTGATATCTTCAGTATCAACAAGTGTGATTTGATGTTAGAGATGAGACGTAAGGGTCCATGAATGTAATGTTACTTTCAAATTAAACTTAAAAAGTACATAATAAAAATTAATATTTCATTGTAAGCTATCATAATTTTAAGTATAGTGCAACTAGTATAAACGTAGTAGTGTATTTTGACTTAGCATTGTTGTTTACAGATGTCATTAGGTGGTGATGGTGACTGATGACCTCTTAGCAGAAGCGATAAGTCTACTATGAGGGAAAAATGAGTAGAACCCCTATACAACCTGAGGATATTCCAAGCCGTCTTTCATCTGAGCCTCAGTCGCTCTTTACTCCCATTTATGTTTTGTATGGAACTACTTCACCACAGATGTCCATATATCATCTTATCAAGCTCAGATATAGGCTAGGTCCTTAAGGCCTTAAAGATTATCCCCGACGATACACCCCCCCAAATCAGTTTTACACCTTAGGCATTCCAGCTCTGATTAGTCGAACGTGCCTGTATGTACTTCCCCACTTACTTAGCGTTATACACTACCTGGTGGAGTATTTTCAGATGTACCCTCAACTTTAGATGGACTTTCACATTTGCCTTCACCTACACCTATACCTACATCTGCACCTCCACGACCGCTTCCACCTAGACCGAAACTATATTATGCTTCTTACATCGAGGACCTGCCGGATCTGATTGGTTTACTACCAAGCGTCAGAGAATAGGTCGGTAAAGTGATGATTGAGCCCGATAGATCTACGTAAATTTCTTTACTTATTGAAAATGCTATTTCTATTTACTTTTATTGAATATTTATGACTTAATTCACTTGTTTATTATGTTTTCCCAGTTGACATCCATCATAGGATGCTAATAGAGATTGGTGAGAGGCTTTCCGAGGATTTTCATTGAACCCTATCACTCTTATAGACAAATCCCAGGCACATAGACATGCTATGTTCAATGAATTTAAGGTATATATAATTGAATAATCATATTAATAAAGTTTAGTCTATATATATATATCATCTAACACTGATTTTTTTTTCAAAATTTGTGTACCTGGAGGAGAAAGTACAACTTTGTCATCAACACAACTTTTGAGAGAAAGTCGAATGGAGCGCTATCCAGGTGGCATAAAGCTACCAGGGACACTAGTGAGCCGCCAGATTGGCTGCTTCTTGATGTTTTTGAGAGGTTGTATTTCGAGTACTGGACACACCTAAGTTTATGGAAAAATCAACCCAGGCTAAGAAAGTCAGGGTCAATGTCAAAATTGGCTCTTCGCATACCGCAGGTGTAAAGGGCACTGCAAAGATAGCATATAAGATGGTAAGTAATAGTACTTGATTTGTAGTTTTATATAATATTTATTAAATACTAATTGATTATGGTTGATAATATTTAATTTGTTTGCAGTAGAAGGAGTTAGGCAACAAGATGACTCAAGTTGATATCTTTCAAAGGACGCATATAAGAAAGAAAAAGATTGCGTTCGATCTGGAATTATGTGTTGAGGCAATGGCTTAAACAACATATGTAAGTCAATTTAAGTTAATTTATAAATATATATCTGTTGTTACATATGTATATGCATTATAACCTTTATTTTTAATTTGTAGGATGAGCTTTAGAGGCAGCTGAATAAGTTCATCCAACTCAAAGTTTTCAGGGCCAACTAATTCAGCTTACACCCGAACAAGCCACTCAAATATGGACAACAAGAGTGATCGGAAAAAAGGGAAGAGTGTATGTATTGGGCTCTAGGAATGATCTATGGCGCCTCCAGTCCAGATTGCAGGACATCGGTACCTCGGTCGGTGGCACTTTCATTGACTCAGCTCAGCTTGCTCTAATGTCGCAGCAGATTGCAGAGCTGACACGTGCCTTGGCGCAATCCGAGACATGATGGACTGCTGAAATATTAGAGTTAGCCTTTAACATCCAGTAACTGCAGGAGCAAATGCGTCACTTCGTTAAAGGCGACGGCGGCACCACTCTGGCGCGTTCTTCATCCTCCAGTACCTAAGAGACTGAGAGTGATGATGGCTTTGTTGATAGTACCCCGTAGGAATTGTTTGTTTTAAAACATTGTTTATTAGGTACTTTGTACCTTTGATACTTTTCATACATTATGTATATATTTTTTGATTGGTTTATAAAGTCTTAACCTTTTTTAATTAATTTATTAAGTCTTTGTTAAGTATTTACAAAATTTTTGTTAATATATTATTTGATTTGATATTGTAATTAGAATTTATGCTTGTGGTTGCTGAATGAGAATGGCTTGTGCTTGTGAATGCTAAATGAGAATGGTTTGTGCATTGGTTGATGCATATCTGCTGGTGCAGAAAATGCATAAAAGAGACGGAGAACAACGCTTCTATCCGTCGCTTTCTTACAAAAATTTCAGAAATGCAACGGATTGTGTTGCTTTAGTCAGTCGTTTTTCTGATTTTTTAAAATAAAATTCAGAAAAGTAACATTGTCCGTCAATATTGATATTTCCATCAATGAAACTCGAATGAAAAGAATTATATAGTGAAAATCTTGAGTTTTATTAATTTCATTTCATTCAATTCGGTTTTAGGATTATAGTATTTTTATCAGATCCCTATTCTTGTTATGAGATAAAAACGAGGAGGAGTAACATAGTAATCAGTGGTATTGATGGAACCATTTTGTACTGAGATTTGTCCCTTTTCTCTTTTTAAATTTTAGGAGGTGGTTTGAGGACTAGATTTTAGTGATTTTGCTTTATTATGTCCTTGTTTTTGAATGTACTTACCTGGGGAAAGTTCTAAAAAACAGTGTAAAATACCACTTTTGAGTTTTATTGTATTGTTAAATATATTCACCAGACAGAAAAGAGTATTAAATCTATCTTAGTAGTCATTACAAATCCCAAATTCGTAGTATATGTAAATCAATGGTTGTGGACATCCATTTTCTGTTAAACTTATGTTTTAGCTTCCAACAACTGTATGTACTGATCTCCTAGTGATAAAGATTTGTGCTTAGGCCATTAACCCTTTCCGCAAGATGGTAAAGCTTGACGCTTTAACTGTCTTACAGGTGATTCAGTCCATTCTAATAGAGCATGGGTCGTTCTAGCGTTGAGGCTATAGAAACTAAAGAAATGGACTACCGAAGTTTATCATCCTCAGAACACCAACAACCACCATACATGCACAAGGTTGGAGTCCCACCGAAACAGAACCTATTAGATGAATTTAAGACTACTATAAAGGAAACGTTGTTTGCAGATGATCCTCTACGCCCCTTTAAGGATCAGCCAGGGTCTCGGAAGTTTGTCCTTGGTTTGCAGACTCTATTTCCCATACTAGATTGGGGTAAAAGCTATAATGTTTCCAAATTCAGAGGTGATCTTATTGCTGGTTTGACTATTGCAAGTCTCTGCATTCCTCAGGTATAGAGCATGCACATATGACTTGTGTAAATCGATTGAACAAGTTTGGACTTTTATTTTTAATGATGAGTTTGGCCATATTGCAACTGGTTTAACAGGACATTGGATACTCAAAGCTCGCAAACTTAGCTCCTCAGTACGGGCTATGTAAGTGTCTGGTTTCCTTTTTAGTACATTTTAGTATAATATTGAAAGAGCCTTTCTCATACATGTTTTTCTTTAAATTTACCAGACTCCAGCTTTATTCCACCTTTGGTTTATGCCCTCATGGGTAGCTCGAGAGATATAGCCATAGGACCAGTTGCTGTTGTATCACTCTTGCTAGGGTCTCTCCTCAGCGATGAAATCGATCCAACTACAAATCCAGTTGAATACAGGAGGCTTGCATTTACAGCTACCTTTTTTGCTGGCATTACCCAAGCTACTCTTGGAATCCTAAGGTATACAAGAATTTCTAAGATTAAAGAGCTTGTAGTTGAACCTTACATTTCGATTTTCTTCATCTTCTTTGATGCGAGAACTTATTGCTTTCTTTTTCCTTTATGACATTTCAATAGACAGGTAGTTTTAACTATTGCTTTGCTTCCTTCTCAGATTGGGATTTTTAATCGACTTCCTATCACATGCTGCTGTTGTCGGTTTCATGGGTGGTGCAGCCATTACAATTTCCCTCCAGCAACTTAAAGGTTTCCTGGGCATCAAGAAGTTTACTAAAAAAACTGATATCATTTCTGTGATGAAATCAGTATGCCGTTCGGCCCAACATGGAGTAAGTTACCTTATCCTTTTAGGCATCCTTTCTAAGAGGTTTTATCTGCAGAGATGATAATAATAATAGTAGTTTTTTATAATAAACAAACTTGCAGTGGAACTGGCCAACGATTCTCATTGGAGCAATCTTTTTAACTTTCCTTTTGTTCGCGAAGTACGCTGTAAGAGTTCTAACTTTCGTCTTTACCTGAACCTAAAGCAGTGGGTTGCTTCTTCTTGATTCTTAAATGACTTTGAAAATCAGGGAAAGAAGAACAAAAAGCTCTTCTGGGTACCTGCAATTGCTCCTCTGATCTCTGTCATTCTCTCCACCTTTTTTGTCTATATAACCCATGCTGAAAAACATGGGGTTGAGATTGTAAGTGTTTATTTTTGTTGCTTCGTGACATCATTTAATTTTCTTCTTGTGTAAGTTTCTGGTATTATTCAGCTTGAGCTCAATGAAAATTTTTATGCAATTATGTAATGACCTTACCAGGTGAGGCACATTGAGAAAGGAATCAATCCTGCCTCTGTCGGGGAAATATGTTTCACTGGCAATTATTTCCTAAAAGGGCTTAGGATTGGTATTGTAGCTGGAATGATTGCACTAACGGTAAGAAATTGGTTAAACAAGATTGAAAGAGGATACTTTTGGTTCTTCTACTCAATCGACATACTTCTACCTTCTCATTCATAGGAAGCTGTTGCAATTGGAAGAACATTTGCTTCAATGAAGGACTATCAGTTGGATGGAAACAAAGAAATGGTGGCACTTGGAACAATGAATGTTGTTGGATCAATGACATCATGCTATGTGACAACAGGTAAAGCATCAATACTAAGGTTTCAAATCCATGGCCTAAGGAATGGTCAATAAATATTGATTGATCTTTTAAAGTGTTTCATCATTATCTTATGTTTTGTAGTTAAGGCAAAGAAATACTCTGAGTACTTCTTTTCTCTTGGCATTGTGTAACTTGTTGATCAATTGGCTGTTGCAGGTTCCTTCTCTCGTTCAGCAGTAAATTACATGGCTGGCTGCCAAACTGCAGTTTCCAACATTGTCATGTCTGTTGTTGTGTTCCTGACATTGTTGTTCATAACCCCTCTATTTGAGTACACTCCTAATGCAATCCTCGCTTCCATCATTATCTCTGCTGTCATTGGATTAGTAGACTATGAAGCAGCAATCTTGATTTGGAAGATCGATAAGTTTGATTTTGTTGCTTGCATGGGAGCATTCTTTGGTGTGGTTTTCGCTTCTGTTGAGATAGGTCTCTTAATTGCTGTGAGTATTTCTCTCAGCAAAACTCAACAATTTCATTAGGGAAAGCTGGATATTTCAATGATTGAAACTCGTTCTCTTTATTAATAAATAGGTCTCTATATCATTTGCTAAGATTCTCCTCCAAGTCACAAGGCCAAGAACAGCTATTCTTGGCAAGATCCCTAGGACAAATGTATATAGGAATATTCAACAATATCCAGAGGCAACACAAGTTCCTGGTGTACTAATTCTGAGAGTTGACTCTGCTATCTACTTTTCAAATTCTAATTACATGAGAGAGAGGTAAGACACTATTAATTCTATCTTTAACCGGTGTTGGTATGATGTTATTTCAATTTTCAACTAATACCATGATAACATAAATTAATTTTTTACTTCATATTGTGGCTTAAAAGATTGTCTAATTCATGAGAATGAACTTGTTTTCCAGGATATTGAGATGGCTAACAGATGAGGACGAACATCTAGAATCTATTAACCAACCTAGAATTCAGTTCTTGATAGTTGACATGTCACGTAAGTGGAGAAAATGGTTATTTTTCCTTTAAGAATTTCAAGCAATATGATAAATATGGAAGCAAATGACACTCATTTCGTATTTCTTATTCTTTGCAGCTGTGACTGACATTGACACTAGCGGCATCCATGCCTTTGAAGAGTTGCACAGAAGCCTACAAAAGAGAGACGTTCAGGTAATTTTCATAAACCTGATAATCTAACCCCAAAAATAAAGATCATATGTGTCTGGAGTCTTACCCTTTGTGTGTGTGTGCGTGCTGTGCACATGTATGAACAGCTTGTTCTCTCGAATCCTGGAAGAGTAGTGGTTGACAAGCTACATGCATCTGATCTCGTGAATCAAATTGGAGAGGACAAGATCTTTCTCACTGTAGCAGATGCTGTCCTGACTTGCTCCTCAAAGTTCCCTGAAGAAGTAGTCTAAAGTTGTAAACATAATACAACATGGAAACTCACCTATGCTTGGACGTCCAGACATATCTTGTCCAGAGAAGTAGTCTAACATCGACTTGGAGATAGAAAAATTAGCCGAGAAGACGAGCTTCCATATATACTATCAATGTAGTGTAAACAAAAAAGGGACCTTGAGGAAATGATGACATTCTAATACAGATGTAGAAAATGGTCCACAAGCCAACTGTGGTTATAATGCTGCTGTTGGATTGTTAAAGTTGTCCGTATGTTAGCTACCCTTTGGATTGTAGAGTCCAAAACTCTCTTCTCAATGAGGCTTTGTTGAAATTAATCAATGTTGAACTTACCAGGAATATATGCATGTGATTCCAGTATACCGCACCAAGAATGGTATACCAGCTTACATTCTGTTCAAGTGCAAGAAAATCCAGCGTACAAAAGTATTTCGTGTTAGCTAGGATGTGACGTAGACAACCTACCCTGTAAACGTTACATTCTATTCAAGTGTATTTCATTCAACTACAAACTGATTGTCTTAAACCAGTGAGCCTTGACGCCTAAAACTTCTGGCAGTAGCCTCCATGAAACCTTCTTCACAACAAATTCCTTCTCTTTCTTTCATTGTAAATTACAAAGTTGGTTCACCATGTACATGTTGTACTTGGGGAGGGCTATGCTGGCATGGCAATGCTCACAGGTAAACGGCCTTCAAAGAGAGGATTTAACTATTTTAGCACCCAAATTCAAATAGTAAATTGACGTACAATAGTGCTTGATCAAAGTTACGGTACGAAAAGTAACGCTAGTCCATTACAACTGAAAAAGCCATTTAAATTAAATATATTTTTTCCATCATCATTCTCTCCAAAGATTGACTAACTGGTTAACAAGGAAACATTCGTCTACATTTAAAATCAGTATACTTTTGGTTTTCACATTTTTTGACAAAATTTAAAGTTTAATGATAAAGGATAATTGGATCAAAAGGTGAAGGGAGGGAAATATTAATTGTAAAACTAGCGACAGGGTTAATTGAGTCCAATAAGGAGGAAGCCAAGTTTAAGCCATTTGCAATTAGTTAGTGATATTCTTTTAGAATTGTACTACAATTTCGACTTGTGAACAAAACGAGACTTTGTCAATTCTTAATACAACTTGCGAATAATTTCATAAGATTGCTACACAAAATTATGACCCTCGTGAAAACATAATTGTTCTGCTTAAATTGTAAAAGTAATAATAACTTCTTTAAAAAAATATATATTTTTTTTTAAAGAAAAGAATAACGACATCGTGAAAGTTATTTTCTAAGTACCACAAGGAAAGTTTTTTTATGGAAAAAACATAAAAATATCAAAAGTAAGAATGATTATATGAGTTGAGTAACGAAAAATTCAATGAATAACACAATTGCCAATCAATAAAAAAAAAAAAAAATATGGTTGATGGGTACACGAAAGTCATGAAATTTCTTTGGCTAGCTTCCTGCGCCTTCCAATGAGGATGTGATAAGTTATTTTGCAAAAGTTCATACAGGGGGTAAACTTTAAGGGCAAGAAGTAAGTGGGTGTAATTAGTGCAAGAAGTAAGTGGGTGTAATTAGTGCAAGAAGTAAGTGGGTGTAATTATACTATGTTAAATTATTTGGTTGGTCAAATAATTATTTAATTAACAGGTAATTTTTCAGGGAGCTTAAATTGTTATCAATTATAACTACAGGAATACATTTTAATTTTTGTTTTTGCTTTAATTTATTTTTTATTTTCTATTATTTATGTTTCATTTTCCAATCATTACTTTTTGTGATTCCATGGAAATGTTCTTATTATTTATTTATTTCATTTAGTATTGTAGGATTACGGCTAAAAAGTCAAATGTAGTGGCCCACCAAATAGGAAGATGTGGCCCACGTGGTCCTCCCACTCAATAACAGTTGAGGGAGTTTTTCCCCATTAACAGAGCCACGACCGGGTTAACATAATGGGCAAGCCCACTAAGGCAACCTCCCCCATTCACAGCTTCCAACAGGAAGACAGTTACAAGGGGCTACTATATATACCACATTTGAAGAATGATGAATGTACGCTCTCAATACTATTCACTAAATATTCTTGGAACTCTCTTACTGCTTATTTACTAACTTAAGCATCGGAGAACTACCTCGGGGACCACCCTGGGCTCTATTTTGCAGGATCCACTCTCAATTCACTACTATAGACAATAGTTCTTTCAATTACTTCATTGGTAATCTTTCAGGATTTATCAATTGGCGCCGTCTGTGGGGACTTGAACAATTAAGTCACTAAGAATCAAAACGAAGAAGACAAGGATAATGAACACCAGAAGTAAAACAACAATAGCGGGCCCAAGTGCTAGTGCTTCGGCACGAGGATGACCCGCTAAGAGAGGTCGAGGACGGGGACGACCCCGGGCCCATGCAGATCAACAGAGCGGGGGGCCCTCCCAACATCAGCCTCCTACTGACGCTCCCTTGGAGGCCACACAGAAGTTCGCAAGCGAACACCCAGAAGAGTTGTTCCGGCAGTGGTACGAGCAACAACCGAAGGTTCAAGCTGGCATACCACAAAACTCCGGAACGACTTATTCACCAGGAGGGCCTTCCAAGGAAATACCCGGATCAGATGACTCCCTCTCTAACTATGAAACCCCACGTCACCGAAGGAGAGACGTTAACCCCCCTCAACCCCGGCATCCTAGACGGAGATACCATAGACCATAGAATAACCCGGGGGAAAGCAGGGAGAGAGCCCCCCAACCAGCATACATATGCGAAGAGGCAGACCGACTTCTAGGCCGGGATGACCACGAGTCCACATTCTCTCAGTTTACTGAGAGAATAGGAAGCACCTCCTTCCTTAGGGATTCAGGACACCGGCACTTAAATACGACGGGAGCACTGACCCCGGCGACTTCATCTTCACATTCAGGTTCCAAATGCTGAACCGGCGTTATAACTCGGACCACATGTGTCGGGTTTTCCAAGAGTTGTTGGCAGATTAAGCCTGCATATGGTTCGATGATCTGCCAAAGAGCAGTATAAACTCGTTCAGAGAACTCACTGAACTCTTTCTCACCCACTTTTACCAAAGGAAGAAGGCGGTGAAGAGTGCGACTAACCTCTTGGACGTAAGACAATAAGGAGACGAATCCATCAGCGTGTACCTGGAGCACTTCACTGAAGAAAGTCTCTACACAGAAGGAAAAACGGATCAGCTTGTCATCTCCGCCTTCCTAAGCGGCCTCCAACCTGGGTTCTTGTATACTGAACTCAGGAGAAATCCGCCCAAGACGAAGAATGATTTGTTTAAGGCAGTATGGAGCTTCGCAGCGGCTAACCAAGCAAATAAAAAAAGGGAAGGAAACAGGCTGGAGAAAAAACCTGGCGAAAGCAAGCCTCCAGCCCGGAATACTTTTGATAGGCTGGGAAGAGGAAGGGCAGAGCCTAGAATCACCAAAGGCAGCATGACCCCGCTTACCAGGACAAAGTCAAAAACTCTAGCTCTCCCTTATGATCTATTGAGGCCTACCCCAGCATTACAAATACCACCTCACAAGCGTCCAAGGAACTATTGGTGCCACTACCATAATGACCACGGGCACGACACGGAGGCATGCAAAAACCTCATGAGGGAAATCGAGGAGTGTGTCTGGTGAGGTATGCTGGCACAATACACACCACCAGTCGCTGAGCCATCCCGTACTCAGTTTCGGGAAAACAAAACGGGCCAACAAAACAACCAGGGAGGCCGGAGTTCAAATCAGTCCCACCAAAGATGGGATAATATGTCAAAACAAACATCCCGGTACCCATCCCAGCAGTACCAAAGACAAGGGAACCACGGTAGCT
>JBDJHY010000087.1:16122009-16132417 GCA_039654485.1 Withania somnifera
GAATGGTTGGTGATAAGTCTTAAAAACTTACCAAGGTGGAATATGAGAGTGTTCCGTCTAGTGACAATGAATCACGACCGTAACCTGCAAAACAAAGCCCAGGGTGGTCCCCTGGGTCGTTCTCCGATGCTTATGTTAGTAAACAAGCAATGGAGAATTCCAAGAATATTTAGCGAGTAGTATTTAAAGTGTACATTTACCTTTGAGCTAACTGGGGCTTTTATAGATGTCTCTGATGCCCCAGTATAAGGAAAATCCTTACCCAGAGTGATTTTCGGAATTTGATGTAACTAAGTATGGTAATCCTACCATAACACTACATTTTATAAAAGGTAGTACATTCCTTGTATAATTCCTCTCCTTATTTAGGAGTCATTTATTAAGGTAAACATTAATTACCTTATTATGCCATTATTTGTGTGAGCGGCTGACTATTGGGTCCATGTCCTTTTATCGCATTCCTACACCCATTTAAAATGCTAATGTTTCAGTTTATTATGTGTTGAAAGAATTGCTTTTTACTGCTAAAGATTCTATCTTTTTATTGCAGAGAATACTCTAGTACTGAAAAAAATGGTTTTTAGTGCCAAAAATTCAATCTTCTGTTGCCAAAACAATTTTTAGTGCTAAAGATTCAATCTTCTTATTGCATATAGTATTCTGGTGCTGAAAGAATTGTTTCTTAGGGCTAAAGATTCAATCCTTTTACTGTAGAGAGTACTCAAGTGCTGGAAAAAATGTTTTTTAGTGCTGAACGTTCAAACTTTCTGTTGCCGCGAATACTATGGTGCTGAAATAATTGATTTTTACTGCTAAATTTTCAATTTTTTATTGCATAGGATAATGTGGTTATAAAAGAATTGGGGTTTAAAGCTACAGTTTCAATTTTTCTTTAATTGTATAGACTATAGAATACTCTGGTGCTGTAAGAATTAGTTTTAATGCTAAAGTTTCAATGTATTTTTTTTTTATTGCAGAGAGTAGTACTCTGGTGCTGAAGCAAGATGAAACGTTATTGGGGTCTGGTACAGTGAGCCCTCTTGACCCAGCTGTAAATACTAGTACCATTGCTGCTATTGTCACTTCTTTGGGTGGTCCAGCAGCTGCAGTTGGGATTATTCGGTTATCCGGTCCTTCTGCAATGCCTATAACTGGTTGTGTATTTCATCCCAAGGTGAAAAATAAGAAAAGGAATTCTTCTAAGTGGAGGCCTAAGAGCCATGTTGTAGAGTATGGTGTTGTTTCTGACTCTCATGGGAATGTGATTGATCGTATAATTTGAGGTTCCAGAGTTCCCCTTTTTGTTGGTGCATTTGTTCTTTAGTTTTGACATGTGAATTGTACTACATTGGAGATTTTGAGAGTTTGGTGGCTTTGTTGCTTCATATCTGAATTTAGCCCTTGTGACGTCTCCTTACTATTTCTAGTACTTTTAACTGTTCTTGTAAAGTTCATACCAGTGGGGAATCGGGTTTTCCTCTAAGTCTGTTATAACCCCATAGATAAGGTGAGGAAAATGTGTCTACAGAATAAACATAGAGTCTATTTCTGGGCATTCCTAGTGGCAACATATGTTCCATGCCTTTACCTTGAAGAAATAAAGAGACACTAAAGTAATTAATATGTTGGAATTCATACTTAATAGTTTCAATGTTTTTATTATCTCTAAATTCCTTTTTCTTACTTTTTTTGCTTAGGTTCTAGTGGTTCCTATGCTGGCCCCAAGGTCATACACTAGAGAAGATGTGATAGAGCTTCAGTGGCATGGAAGTGAAGTGTGTCTTCAACGTGTTTTGAGGGCTTGTATGGAGGCTGGTGCGAGGCTTGCGGAGCCAGGTTAGCTTCATCCTAATTGACCGTTTTGATGTCTAGACCTGCAGCAGCTAAGGTTTTGGCGGGAATTGGTCTCTATAGTTTGAAAACTGTTGTGAAGATTCTTTTCTGTACACCATTCTGTTGTTTCATTGCATTGACTTGTCAAAGCTCTAGTTACTAGGCCAATTCACAGCAACTGTCACCGTTTCTGTGCAGCCATAAAATAGGTGAGCCTTTCTACTTCAACTCATCTCTTTATATGTTCTCACTTTTACTAGGTGACTTTACTCTCCGTGCTTTCTTAAATGGTCGTTTGGATCTTTCTCAAGCTGAGTACGTGGAAAAGTTAATATCAGCCAAGTATCGGGTAACTCCATCCATCAAGGCTAGGACAGATAGGAAGAAATCACCTAGTTTTTTTTCTGTCCCTGTTGGGATTCGAACCCGAGATCTCATGGTTCTCAACCCATTTCATTGATCACTAGGCTAAATCCTTGGGTGCCCTACAAGGGTAATAGATGTTTTTCCTGAAAACTAATTTTATAGAGAAAAGGAGAAAGAAACAAAGGACACATGTCTTAAATTTGTCATAGAATTTGAGAATTGCTTAAAGCACATCTAGCTGTTCAGCTGGTTGTCCAAAGAATGGCCTTTTTTATATTTCCCCTCTTTCAACTAATAACTAAGATAACATGATTTTTAATGAATATCTTGCCGATTGCAATTGTTGGTCGACCAAATGTTGGGAAATCAAGCCTTCTTAATGTGCGGAGCAAAGTATGTTCCACTAATATACCCATTATTTACCATCTCATCCTTGTATTTATTATTTTCTTGAATACTGATCACTACTTCTCTTAACAGTGGCATAGACTTTTAATATCAGCAACTAAATCTGAAACAAAATGTAGACCAGTAAATAGAAATCCCACCTATAACTGGAACATATATTAAGACGTTCCATGCGATGGCCAGCTTCTAGTTCTTATAATTTGCATAGGATGTGACTTGCACCATTAGCTCTAGTTGAGACATTTATAGGGATCCATTGAAGAGCCCTTTCATCACTTTGCTTATTTGTAAAGTACAAACTGTTCCTTTTGGATATAGGAAGTATATCTAGTGGCTGAATCGCTAGTTTCACAATCTAAATTATATATTAGCCGACACCTATTGGCCTGGTGGTCAATGAAGCGGGTTAAAGAACAATGAGGCCTAAGGTCTTAGGTCCAAATCCCAGCAGAGACAAAAAACACTAGGTGATTCTTTCTATCTGCTCTAGCCTTGGTGGACAGAGTTATCCGATACCTGTTGCTGGTGGGAGGTGGCAGGTATTCCGTAGATTTAATCGAGGTGCGCGAAAGTTGGCTCAGACACCACGGTCATAAAAATAAAATTATATACCGGCTGGCAATAGGTATGTGCAAGCCACATTTGAGAACTTCTTCCCGAATCTGCAACTATAGGACAGTTAAAAAACAATGAGCCATTTCTTTCCCAATTTATAATTGTCTACATTAATTGTTGCATAATATGAAATAACTTGTGTCCTTAAAAGTTCAAGTTATTTTCCTTGAGAAGTATTGCAACTCTTATTACGTTCCACTTGCTTCTACTAACTTATAAACATGATTGTTGATCTTTACTCAATAAACTCCCAGTAATATGTTACGGTCCCCGGATATGGATCTAGTTATGGGACGCTGCCAGATGGTTCGTTAAGAGAGAACCTGCAAACTCCTGAGTTTGAAGTACTCAAAAACTCAAATAGTTTTATGCTTACCTTTTTCATAGAATAAACCTGAAGTTAAATACAATACCCATACGATAACTACACCTAGAAACTAGGATATGACTTCCTAACATTACTGGGAAGGAGAAACTGCAAACAAGAACAAAGAAATAACTGCTACTGACTGAGAAACTGTAGATAACTACTACAAAGAAATAATTACTAATCTACTGCAACTCTAACTACTAGTGTAAACCATTGGAGACTTAGGAGTGATAACATACTGCTAGTAACAAGACCAAAAAAAAAATTATAAAATATTTTTCATGACAAGTATTTTCCTCAAAAATAGTCATTTTGCACACTCCCGCATTCTTTAGAATTTCTCTAATCTAAATGTCTGCTTCATGTATCATTATACTGGCATTCATTTCTAATCACATGCCTTATATTTAGCGTGCAGACTGATAGAGCAATAGTTACAAATACTGATGGTACTGCACGGGATGTGTAGAAGCCAATGTTTCTGTTTGTGGTGTTCCTGTTATGCTTCTTGATACTGCAGGAATCAGGGAAACTGATGATGTTGTGGAAAAAATTGGTAAATACCTTTATAATTGCATGTTTATATCATTTCAAAATGTTGACTGGAGCCTGCCATTTATATGTTGAAATATTTGTCCTTGAAAAGATAAAATATTTAATGAACCAGATTCTTTTCTTTTTGAGAAGGAATGAACCAGATTCTATGTACCCTCAAAAGGTGATTTATCACCTCTTACACACAGATAATGTGTTCGTGAGAAAATTATGGTCCTCTTTTTCTGGGTTGCCTAATGGGTCTACTCGAGAGTTAAGATGGCTCAATACTTCTTATAACATTTAAGTGTATTTCTGTCGTTGCTACATTTGGGTTTTCTCATCTAGCTTGTGGAATTTAGTATTTAGATCAGAAACAGAACTTCATTTTTAAAGTTCACTCATGATTTTGTCTCCAAAGAACTGCAAATGTCCAAACTCTATGCACACTGTCTGAGTTATCATATACCCTTGCACAAACATTCTTCTGTTGAATCTTCAGTCAAAGTTCTTGGTGAACGTACTCACCATCCAATGACGGTTCTTTGTTATGTTACCTCAGCACTATATTTCTTGAACTCCAATTAATGCTATTGTTTCCTAGTCTCCTTTTTTTCAATCGATGAAATTAGACATGAACTACCTGAGTTAAGTTTCTATTTTGTTTGATTCTCCTAGCATTCTGTTCACAGGTGTGGAAAGATTTGAAGCTGTTGCAAAAAATGCTGATGTCGTAATAATGACCATAAGTGCAGCAGAGGGGTGGACACTGGAGGATACAAAACTCCTTGAGAGTTTCCGAAGGAATCAGGTTTTTCAGCTAGTCCATTCATGTTATCGTTAACTTTGACTATGAAGTTGTATCTGTCCAAAGTATTTGTTTCTTCCCTAACCTAAACTTCTATAATCTGTTATCCATTAAGTTGAACAAGATATTCTTGCTTTATTTTGTCACCTTATCATTGGTTTCTCTTGATTTTAGTTTGTTAAGGTAAGTCTAGTATGAATATTTTTTTCATAGTTTGAAGTTGGTCTACTCTAAATTATGCAGCCAATGAAGATCCAAAGTTATCATTCATAAGCTGGAGACTACTAGTGCCTTCTTAAACTTAAAGAGTCACCTAAAGAAGGGACAGGGAGAATGGGAGTAGGTACAGTTAACGAAAGTTGCTCAGTTCTGTGTTTGAGTTGCTGCAAGATGGTATTGCATTTTGGAGCATCAGTCTGTTATAAGAAAATTCTGAAACCGGATCATATGGAGGTATTGTGTTATGTGCCTATTTAAGCAAGAAGTGTGTACCATAATGCGACGTCTTCAAGGAATAAGAAAGATACAAGGTGTATCATTCCGAACTTAAGAAGCATTTACATTGTTGAATAACAAATTAAAAAAGTAATGGAACTGAGAGGAGAGACTAAGCAAGTCCTTGCTATTTTTTCATAATATAGGGAGGTCTGCTGGAGATGAAGGGAGATAGAGGAGCTGAATGAATAAGGCTAGTTAGCTTCCTGTGAAGCTGATATCTAGAGAAGACCGAATGTACAGTTTAGTGCTCATATTGAATGACCTTTTTCCTTTTATACGCGAGTTCTCAATATCATAGAAGTTTCAGCTCTGCCCCGCATCTGAAATAGTGGCCCAAGCAAATGAGACACCTTTTCATGTATTGGTGTCCAACTTGAACTCCAGTATGTAAGATAGACCAAGGCTATTACCTAGGGGTGGGCACAAAAATCGAAAACTGAACTGAACTGAATTTTTTTTTCTTTTCGGTTTGGTTTAATTCGGCTTATAATTTTTAAAAATCAGTTTTTAGGTTTGGTTTTTGGTTTGCTTTAAAAGAAACCGAAAAAAATGAATAACCGAACTTACATATACATATCTTATTTCTAATCTCATTTACGCTTTGGAGTACACTTTTGTAGAATGCAACAAAATCAACATTGGCTTAATTATTTTGTAAATATTTCTTACGTCTCAATTATCCTCTTTCTCCATGAACCCAGAAATGAGAAAAAAAAAAAAATAAACTGCATAAAACAAATTGAAATCAATTGAAAAAATAAGTAAGAAGCTTATCTGCTAAATGAAAATATTTACAATTGAAAAATCAAATGGCATTGGACATTACAAACCCAATTATTGCACCCTCTAAAAGCATATCATGAAAATGGCCAAAACCTAAAAACCGAACTGAAATAAACCGAACTGAATTTCAAAAAACTGAATTAATCCAAATTAATTTTGGTTCGGTTTCAACTTTTACCAAATCAAAAACCGAAAAATCGAACCGAACTTTCTATAATCAAACCGAACCAACAGAATGCCCACCCCTATTATTACCTATCAAAAAAAAATAAAAAAAAGATAGAGCAAGGCTATTAATGGAATCTATTGTTACTTATATCACATGCATTAATAGAGTTTTAGTAGCAGTTAAAAAGAAATGTGTCGAAAAACTTGTTCCGATTGCTTTGACATTTGCTTCATACAAAAGAATGGCATGGAAACTGACGTGTTCTCCTTTATCATTGAACTAATAGAAGAAAGTCTCTGTAATGACTAGCTTTTTGTTGTCCATTACTGTTAGACAGCTGCAGTTGATTCTCGTTTCTGCAGCTCTGTTATTGTTTTCTAGTATTAGGAGAAACATTTGACATTAAGTTTATGTAGCTCTCCATTGATTCTGTTCATCAACAAAATAGACTATGCTCCATCCAACTCTTATGAATGGGTTAATACTTGTGGCTTCTCCCTCAACAAGCACATTCCAACATGTGCTGTCAATGGTCAAGGGATTCAAGAACTTGAGGGAGCAGTAATAGAAATTATGGGTCTCAATAAAATCCCTGTCGGTGGTTGCAGATGGACAGTCAACCAGGTTAGCTTCTTGCTGTCTCGGAGTGCATAGTGTAGAGCCGTGTTGTGACATTGTTACCTAAACTTGTGCTTGTAAAAGGGGAACAGCAATGGCTTAATTCTATGTTAAAAGGAAAGATGAGAATGCTGATTTATTGCTAGATAGCTCTGATGTGAATCTGCTTATCTATCACGAGTGAAATCATTACTAAAAAGTAAGTAGCGGTAATCCTCAGATTCGATCCTTGAAAGGATATCAAAATTTTATTATTCCCTTCCTGTAGTAATACTCTACTGTCTGGAAGGGAACAGGAGGGCAAGTGATTAATTGAATGAGAGTAGCAACTGAAAATCCTCTTGTTACATCTTTATCCGTATCCTTTCTTAAACACAAGTAAATGGATTTGTAAAGCTACAAATAGGTTGTTGTTTCCATTGCTTCTTTGCAAGGCTTTAGTAATTCATAATATCATGGCTTTAGTAAGAAATGCAAGTCTTCACTAAAAAATCGCTTTTACTGGTGAGGTTGAAGATATGGACAATAGACCTTAGAGAAATAAGTGGAGTAGGTATTGTCCAACCTATTTGGTAAACAGTACATTTGAGACTACGTCTCAATGTATCGATGCACATTCAGTATGAGAAAAAAAAACCGGCAATAAATATGTAAAACAAAATATATAAGACTAAATTATTCTTCTATTTTATTTTCCTTTTCATTCATTGTGCAATACGACATACTCTGAACTTCTTCATTGGAAACTATATATATATTTCATTTGATGTTAAAACTTAAAATTATTAAGATATTCTTTTTTATATGTTTTGCAAATAATGTTTGCCTTTTATTTTAGGATAAATTACATGGTTAATTCTTTTTATAAAATACTTACGGCTTTTTAATATTTACTATCTATAGCAACATCATATTAAAAGTGAATTATGCATTCAATATAAATGTATTATAAGTGCATTAACATTTTTTATATTTATTTTGGTAAAAACTCTATAATATGTATTAAAAGTAAATTATGTATGTAGTATAATTGTATTAAAATGTATTATGCTTGTTTTGATGTATTAAATTTATATTAAGTATTAAAAGTGAATTATGGATTCCACTATACTTATTTGGTAAAAAATCTTCATTATGAATAAAAAAATAACATTTATCCTTTATATTAATTAATTAATACAATTGTCATTTAGGTGGTTTTGCTTGTATCCGTTAATGGCGATCTTCGTGACACATATAGCCCCTTAATAAAAATTTAGTTTTCTTCAAGATCCTTTTATTACACCTGGAGAATTTGTTTAGCATTGGCATTCCAAATTTTTTTGTTTCAATTTTAATATTCAAATTACTTGAGACACGGATGTCAACCAACCATTATCCATGTTCTGGGAATAAGTGTTTTTCGTTGGTTGGGTTGATTTGATTTTTTTTGAATATTTCTAGTTGGGAGTTCATTTAATTTATAAATTCATTAATATTTTTTTTATTTTAACTTATAAGAAATAATTATCAAATAACTATCGTTCCGACTTGAGAACCAATAACCTTGTTAGTAACATTAGATTCAGTTGGCCATGAGTGACATCCCTCTTATACTCATGTTACCATAGGATCGACCTACTTAAATATCATTGTTATAGATCAAACATAAGAGTCGCTCTTCTGTTTAGTCCGTAACAATTAAGACAATAAAATAAGCATAATTAATCTGATAAATTAGTAGTTTGAATTTTCATACATTCTAGAGTTAAAAGCATTATGGCTTTCCTTTTAAAATATATTTCTTCCATTTTAAAATATTTGGCATTTTAAAAAAAAAAAGTCAACGTATACAAATTTTGACCAATATTTTAAAATTATATTAAAAAAGAAAAATTACAACTTTTCATATAATTTATCAATATCTAAATTTTAATTTAAAAAAAATAAATTAATTTAATTTAACTTTAAAAATTAGTCAAATTGACTCAAAAAACTGAAATATGCCAAGTATTTTTGGGACGGAGGGAGTATTTTTATGTTTATTTATTGTTTGTTAGATTTTTAATACTGTATTTGTTCGTTCTAGTTTAACTTTTGGTTGTTGGAATAGTTATTGGTGAATTACGTTCTCTGTTAACCGCACCCATGGCCTAATGGATAAGGCGCTTGACTTCTAATCAAGCGATTGTGGGTTCGAGTCCCACTGGGTGTGAGCTTTTTTTGCGGATATGTAATTTTGAGTGAACTAATCTAACATTTTTATTATTTTAAAATTAATTTTGAGTGAACTAATCTAACATTTTTCAGAGGTTTATTACATCAAATCCACAAATTTCTGATGCTCTTTCTTTTTCAAATCAAACTTTTGAGTTAATAGGTTTTGCATTTTATAAGAGACAATTAGTGGGTTCTTTATATTATAGATTGAATGGTTTTCTTGATACAAAATTTTTGGCCTAGTGAATAGCAGTGTCCAAATATAGTACACCATGAAACTTTACCATCTTCATTTAGCATTTTATGAAGCTCTTTGACAAGGATAATGCTGTACTTTTGGTTGTTCTTCCTACATAAAAACAAAGTGGACCCTTGCTGTATCTTTTTTTTTTTTTTTTGGTGCATCATGGGTTGTAGGGAAACTTTTTGGATACGAGGGGCTTCTTCATGCAGCAGCACTGCCTTGTAGAAAATCAAACAACCAGATTGCTTGTCATGCAAAGAGGAAAGGGCATTCATGCCTCGAGCACACAAAAGTAGATTGCAATTTATCAGACAATAAGCCAGCATACATCTAAGACATAGATCATTCCACCACCTATGGCTCGCCGCTGTGGAAAAAGTTCAATAGAACATTCCATCTCCAACAACTGTAACCCAGCTGACGCTTTTGATTTCTTTTTTCTCTTCTTTTTGGCTTTTCATCCACAGTAGGCTGGATGTTGATGAATGGCAACTAATGGATCTGTCTGGAAAGCAGGATAATTAATAACTACTTGTAATTTCTTAGGAACAACTTGCTCTACCATAAAAAGGACGACGGATTTTGAATAATAAACAATGTTTAAGTACTCCCGCAAAATTTTTACTTTTGAACTTGAACTCTGCTGGTGAAGAAACTCTGTAAGCGTAGATAAGATCATAAGGCTTCCATTTCTTTTGACAGAAAAACGAACACATATTCACTAGAATAGACATAGGATATAGCTTCAAAGAGAAGCATCAACAGGGAATGTGGTTGTACCTTTTCAATTTCATTCATAGAGAACTGTTGCAGGTACGCTCCTAATTTCTGCTGTAAACATGCATTCATCCAGGATTAGCATGTTTTCCCACGTGAGAGTAGTGGATCAAACAGTTAAAGGAAAGCAGACAAGATACTTGGCGAGCATCATTCATTTCTACAGTTGTATCTTAGCAGCACAGC
>JBDJHY010000087.1:16132517-16144107 GCA_039654485.1 Withania somnifera
GTATAACTTCAAAAGGGATGAAAATGACCCTTCAATATTTCAGTTGTTCACTCTCAATATCACAAAACACTAGTGTGTCATCAATATATTGCAAGTGTGATACAGTTAAACCTCCATAAATTAATAATCTCTTTAAAATAATATTTTATTTTGGTCTTAGCTTGAGCCAGTTATAAAAATTAGTCATTTCGATAAAATTAGCCATTTCATAATTAGATAATAAGAAATAATTTTTATAAAAACCCTTATGTATATATATATATATAGTCCCATCAATATTATAAATTAATAATCCTCTAAAATTTACATATATAACTAAGACAATTTGGTAAAATATGAATCCATTATTGTTTATTTTTTATGAAATTTAAATCTAATTGGATTTCATCTCTAATTTTTTCCATTGCACTCAAAGTTTCGGTGTTCTCTTCTTGAACTTCAATAAGAAATTCTAAAGAGTTATTGTCAATTTGATTGCTTCCTTTCGGTTGATTGGTTCCAAACTTATTGAATCATCTTCTGCATCGTCCTCAATAGGATTTTCGATGACACTTGTTATAATTTCTTATAAGCTTTGGGCCTCTAAACATTTATCATTTTCAGTTAGGTAACCCAATAAGTGATTGACATCCATTTCATTGTGGTAACCGAGATCATGAATAATTTTTCCAAGATCACAAATGTCTTCTTCACTAGTTGTTTCATTTAAGTTAATTGAGACTGCTTCATTCCCCGAACGAACTTTGCAATGTCGAAAACAACTTGCCACTATCTCTTGTGAAACATTTGTCATCCAAGCTGAGATTGCAATATTAATAGCATTTAAAATATTAATTTTTTCTATATCAGATTGTACCAACTCATAGCCTTCTAATATCTTACGGTAAAATTTCTTGTGGTAATATAACTTGAAATTTCTTATTATCCCTGCGTCACATGATTGGATTTTTGATGTCGTGTGTGGTGGCAAAAAAAAAAAAGAACAACTCAACATTTCGTAGGCCCTCAATACTTCTTGGATTGGCAGGATAATTATCTACCACCAACAAAATTTTCTATCATGCATTTTTAATCAAGCTAATGAACATATTCGACAAAAAAATACCAGTCATTCATGTTTTTCTGCTGGCACGATATTGACAATTCAATCTATTCATGTTGACATTCTTAAAGCAAGGTGACTTTGGAAACTTTCTAATAATCCATAAAGGAACTTTTTCTTAGTCATCCTCATTGTAACAAATAACTACTGTAAGCCTTTCTTTGTCCTTTTTTCTTCCTTCAAGTTGCTTTGTTTCCAAAGAATGATCAACTTATAACCTGTAAAATAAACCAGTTTCGTCCACATTAAAAACATCTTTCATAGGGAACTGGTCTATTTTTTTCCCTTATAGACTCCAATTTCTTCTCCTTGTCTTGTGTGGTAATTGAACCACTCTATCCAAATTGACAAAATAACTTGATACCATGCCTTAACTTGAACTTCTCAAGCCAACCTTGAGAAACGTTGTACTCGAGAGGTTGTTGAGGGTATAAGAGTTCTATCGCCTCCTTTGCCTTCTCCAAAATTAGCTCTCCTGTTATATTCACTCGATCTTGGTAGTGGAGAATCACTCATAAACAGCCTTCTCCACTTCTGGAAATTTTGCTGGTTTGTGTCGCCTGCCATCCCCTCCTTTTTCTAAGTTGGCTCAAAGGTACTCGGATGACCGCTTTAGATTGTTTGATATTGTACCTTAACTAAATCTCAACTAGTAGGTTTCATCAAGCCACTGTTGTAAATCTTTTTGGGTGCATGTGGGGTGATCCCTCTTATACTCACATAATGCTTTGTGTATTTGATCTGTTATTGTTGACTTTTGGACACTTTTTAGATGAGAAGCCATTGTTGGGTACTTTTTAAGATTATTTTTATGATGTTTATATATATAGTAGTTCCCTTTATTTTTGTATATTGAATATTTTATATAGTCATAGTACAGTGAACATAAATATAAGTGACTTGTGTTAAATTTTATTTAATTAGTCAATAGTTTGAACACTAAAAATAATATGAATATGCATATATATTATAGTTATATTTATATAATCAATGAACAAGTATTAAATTTGTATATTTGTACGTTGAATATATATATAAGTGTGATGAATATGATTTCATTTCTAACTAGTACGATAAAACTTTTTAAATTAATATTTTATTAATTTATCGATTAATTAATAACTCTCTAAATTAATAAATTTTTATGACCCCAACAACATTAATTTATAGAGGTTTAACTGTATATACATTCTAGTATGATTTCCCTGGTTTACTTTGAATATCTTGATTCTATTATTCACTTTAACTATCTTTAACATATGACTTACTCCTCCCATAGACAAAATCAATAGAAAAGGAGACAACGGATCTCCTTATTGCAGACCTCTCTCGAAAAGAAGCCAGATGGTACCCCATTAATCAAAACTGAGAACTTCAATGTGGACATACAAAACCTATCCCAACTTATCCAAGTGCTACCAAAACCTATCTTGCCAAGTGTCTTCCACATATAGTCCCAGTTCAGGTGGTCATAGTCTTCTTATAAGTCTAACTTACATAGAATTCCTAGAGCTTTTGAGATGTTGCTCACATCCACACATTCATTTGCAACGAAGATGACATCCATGATTTGCTAAAGTCATCTGTTGAATGCCCACCAACTTTGACATTATTTTCTCGAGTCTCTCTGTCTACCACTTTGATATGATCTTATTGAAACTTCCAGTTAGGCTAATAATCTTGAAATCGTTCAGTTCTGATGCTCAGCCTTCTTAAGAATCAGGGCTATGGAAGTGGCATTGAACTTTTTCCAAAGAAGCCCCGATCATGGATGTTCTGAATAGCAACAACCACCTCATTCTTTGTCACATCCCAATAGTGTGTAAGAAGGCCATAGAATAGCCATCAGGTCCGGGAACCTAATCCCATGGACCTGAGAAAACACAGCCTTTAATCTCCTGGACCTTAGACGTAGCAAGTTGTCTTCTTCATTGACCATAAACTGTACTGTAGGATAGAACTGAGGTCTCCAGGCTTATATCTTTGTGAATAAGTTTTGATAGAAACTTATAATCTCTTCTCTAATCTCAGCTGGTTCAGAGACTTTGTTCCCATTGATCACCGCGTTGACAATGTTGTATACCTTTTTTGGCGATTATCAGTTCTATGGAAGAGCTTTGTATTTTTGTCACCCTCTTTGAGCCATAGGGCACTAGACCTTTACCTCGAAGTCACTTCCTCCTTTATAGGTATCACCTCAATTTCACTGCTAACACTGCTCTCAGGTAGGATTCATCATCAGATAATGCTCTTTGGTCTTATATCCGGTCAAGATCAGTTAATTGATTAAGTATGCTCTACTTCTGTATACCTAGATTGCCATGGACTTGCTCCATTCTTTTCAGTTATTTTCAATGTTTTTAGCTTGCAGGCTAATATGTAACCTGGTCTTCCAACAAATATTGCAGAATCCTACCATTCTTTTACCCTTGAAATTTTCAGCCTGTAACCACCAATTCTTGAAGTAAGTGTTTGATCTCTCCCAGTTTGCATATCCAGTAACAACGGGTTGTGATCAGAAGTAACTCTAGGCAAGATAGATTACCTAATCTTCCTAAAGGAAACTTTCCATTCTTCAGAAATCAAAAACCTGTCTAATCTTGCTCCAATGTCTTGCTCCCCTTTTCTCCGAGTGAAATTTCCACCTACCAGTGGAAGGTCAACTAATTCCATATCCCTATAAATTCTGTGACAACCTCCATTGCTCTGTTAAATCTATTGCCATTCATTTTCTCTGATGGGAATCTTACCACATTAAAAGTCCAGCAATCACCCAAGGTCCATTAAATAAACTTCTAACTGCTCCCAGTTCTCCCCACACTTCTTCCCTTTCTTCTCTACTATTAGGAGCATAAACACTTGATAAGTGCCACCTAAGATCTTGTGTTTTGCATGTGAGCTTACAAGTGATGGGCTACTTCACAAACCTTCCCCTCCCATATGCTGACCATATGACAGGTATAGAAAAATAATGAGCCATCTCAATCCCCTAATTTATAATTGTGTACATTAAATGGTCGCATAGTACGAGATAACTTGTCTTGTTAACAGTACAAGTAATTTTCTTCAACAAGTATTGCAACTCTAATTGTGTCCACTTGCTTCTATGAACATATAAACTTGATTGTTGATCTTTACTCTGTCAACACTACTACTACTAGTAACAAGACCAAAAAGAATTACAAAATGTTTTTCACGACAAAGATTTTCCTCAAAAATATAAAGTCATATTAAGCACACTCCCCCATTGTTTAGATTTTTGCTAGTCTAAAGTGTCTACTTCCTGTGTTATTATCTAATGCCATTCATTTCTAATCACGTGCCTTACATTAGCGTGCAGACTGATAGAGCAATAGTTACAAATATTGCTGGCAGCACACGGGATGTTGTAGAAGCCAATGTTTCTGTTCGTGGTGTTCCTGTTAAACTGCTTGATACTGCAGGAATCAGGGAGACTGATGATGTTGCGGAAAAAATTGGTATGACCTTTCCATTTGCCAACTTTATATCGTTTCGAATGTTGACTGCAGCCTGCCATTTTTCTGTTCAAATTGTGGTCATTGAACAGATAAAACATTAAACGGGCCAGCTTTCCTTTTTTTAAAAGAGATTGAGAAGGGATGAACCAGAACCTATTTACCCTTGAAAGGCGTTCAATCAGCTCTTATACACTGATAAAGTGTTCCTGAAAACTATAGTTCTCTTTCTCTGTTGTTACTTTTGGGGTCTATCCAGTTCCAGATCAGATGGCTCAATACTTCATATATCATTTAAGTGTATTTCTGTCATTGCTACATTGGTTTTAACTTATGAAATTTAGCATCTAGATTAGAAGCACAACTTCATTTTTAGAGTTAGCTCATGATTGTGTCTCCAAAGAATTGCATATGTCCAAACTGTATGCACTCTGTCAGAGTTATCATCGACCCTTGCATAAACATTCTTCTGTTGGATCTCCAGTCAAAGTTCTTGGTTACAGTAGTCTCCACCGAATGATGGTTACTTGTTTTGTTACCTCAGCACTATATTTCTTGAACTCCAATTAATGATATTGTTTCCTGGTCTCCTGTTTTTCCATCGATGAAATTAGAGAGGAACTACTAGTGTTAAGTTTCTATATTATTTGATTCTCCTAGCATTCTGTTCACAGGTGTGGAAAGATCTGAAGCTGTTGCCAGAAGTGCTGATGTAGTAGTAATGACCGTAAGTGCAGCAGAGGGGTTGACACTGGAGGATACAAAGCTCCTTGAAAGAATCCAATGGAATCAGGTTTATAACTTATTCCATTCATGTTATCATTAACTTTGAGTATGAAATAATATCTGTATGAACTACAAAGTATTTGTTTCTTCCCTAATCTAAGCTTCAATAATCTGTTACCTGTTAAGTTGAACGAAAATATTCTTGTTTTATTTGTCTTGTTATCATTGGTTTCCATTAATTAGAGTTTGTCTAAGTAAGTTTAGTATGAATATTTCTTTTCATTTTCTGGAAGTTGGTCTTCTCTATATTATGCAGCCAATGAAGATCTGAAGTTATCATCCATAAGCTGGAGACTAGTAGTGCCTTCATAAACCTTAGAGTCACGTAAAGAGGGGACATGGAGAATGGGAGTAGGTACAGTTGAAGAAAGTCAGTAGGTACAGTTAAAGAAAGTTGTCCAGTTCAGTGTTTGAGTTGCTGCCAGTGGGTATTGGATTTTGAAGTACAGTATATTATAAGAAAATACTGAAACAGGATCATATGGAGGTATTGTGTTATGTCCAAATTTAAGCAAGAAATCTGTTCTGTAATGCAATGTCTTCAGGGAATAAGCAAGATGCAAGGTGTCTTGTTTTGAACTTGATAAGGTATTTTACATTGTTGAATAACAAATTGAAAAAGAAATAGTATTGAGAAGAGGAGATTAAGGAAGATGTCACTATTTTTTCAAATTATAGGGAGCTCTGCCGAGGATGAAGGGAGATAGAGGAGCTGAATGAATATTAGGCTTTTAGCTTCCTCTGAAGCTGATATTAAAGAAGACCAAAAGAATATTTTAGTGTCCATACTGAATGGCCTTTGTCCTTTATATGCTAGTTCTTAGTATCATACAAATTTCTTCTCTGTCCCTACACACCACACCTGAAATAAGGGCCTAGGCAGACGAGACACCTTTCCCCGTATTTGTATCGAACTTGGACCCCAGTATGTAAGATAGACCAAGGCTATTGACAGAATTTATGCTTACTTATACACATGCACTATACAATTTTAGTAGCAAGTCTAACAGAAATGGGTTGAAAACTTGTTCTGATTGATTTAACATTTGCTTCTTTGTAGTAAAAAGTTTGTGATTTGTGTCTATAGAACTCGATCTTTCTTTATGTAATAGAATGACATGGAAAACTTTACTCTTTCTCCTTTTCATTGAACTCACAGAAGAAAGTCTCTTTAATGACTTAGCTTTTGTTTTCCATTACTGTTAGACAGCTGCAGCTGATTCTTGTTTCTGCAGCTCTGGTATTAGGAGAAACGTTTGACATTAACTTTATATTCCGATAGTTTCAGACTGCATCGGGGTCAACCTCTCCATTGATCCTGGTAATCAACAATATAGACTGTGCTCCGTCCATCTCTTACGAATGGGTTAATACATGTGGCTTCTCCTTCAGCAAGCACATTCCAACATGTGCTGTCAATAGACAAGGAATTCAAGAACTTGAGGCAGCAATAATTGAATAAGATCTTTTGGTCTCAATAAGATCCCTGTCCGTGGTCGCAGATGGACAGTCAACCAGGTTAGTTCCAGATCTTTTTTTTTTTCTTTCTCCTAGTGCATAAGGTAGAGCCGTTTCATGATAGTGTTACATAGACTTGTGCTAGTAAATACGGAACAGACAATGGCTTAATTCTATGTAATAGGAAAGATGAGACGCTGATTTATTGCTAAATAGCGCTGATATGAATCTGCTTAGTATTGTATAACCTTCTGTCAGGAGTGAAAGCATAACAAGAAACTAGAAGTAATTTCAGCTATGTTACTCTGCCTCTTCAGATATGATAGATGGATACGTGTCGGATCTTCCAAAAGTAGTATACTTTTAGAGGATCTGGCACGGGTGTGAAAACTATTTTTGGAAGATCCGACACGGGTGCGGCAACACTTTTGGAGAGTACGAGCAACATAGATCTTCAAAGCCGAACCTTGAAAGGAAATCAAATTTTCTCATCCCCTTCCTGTAGTAGTCCTCTACTGTCTAGATTTTGTACCCAAAAAGAGAAGAGGGAACAGGAGGACGAGTGAACGATGAAATGTGAGATAGCAACTGAAAAATCCTCTTGTTTACATCTTTATCCACATCCTTTCTTAAGCACGAGTAAATGGATTGATATGGTTACAAATAGATAGGTTGTTGATCCCGTTGATTCTTTGCGAAGTTATCAAACTACTCAGCACTTAATGCTTCTCAATGTCTAATCAGAATTAATGTGTCATTATAGAAGATATTTCTTATTTGTATATATTTCTCTTTGCAAGGTTATCAAATGAATGGTGACATTCCACCAAGTTTAAAACTATTAAGACAGGCGAACAGTGTTAGTTCTAGATCTTCTCATATTAGATGTTGGAGTGACTTTCTCAATCTGTAGTCTTCAACTCGATGCACAGCAATCTAGCTATTTTGTCTGTTTGCCTTCAAGTGTCTTGTCAAATGTCCAACCGAACTGGCCTACTAAGAAACTTGGAATTGCTTGGGAAATCCCTCAAACTGAATCACTAGTTTCCCTGGTAATCTATTGTTTATAGTATAAAAGACATGTTATAGTCAACTTTTCAAGCCGTGCACTGTTGTTTCATTTCAAATTCTGGGTTGTCCCTACTTTCCCCTTTCTGCTAAGGCCGAAAGCTTATAATTTGGGCAAATAGCCGTCTTACTGCAACCTATAGTATTGTATCTTTGCTCTTCACTAAAAGTACTGTGCTTCTATTTCTATACTGTGTCATTTTTTGTTTTATCTTCTTCTACGAAACCTCTACGGAGGCATCTTTTTATGCAGCTTATCCTTTGCTTGAAGTCCATTCTTAGTTTCATGGCTTTAGTAAGAAATGCAAGGCTTCACTAAACAATTGTTTTTTTGGTTCTATAATTTTGCAGAGACAATGTGAGCAGCTTATTCGAACAAAGGAGGCTTTCGTGAGGTTGAAGTCGTCCTTGATTTCTGGACAATAGACCTTAGAGAAGCTGCTTTGGCCCTTGGACAAATAAGTGGAGAAGATATATCTGAAGAAATATTGTCCAACATGTTTGGTAAATTTTGTATTGGAAAATAGTACACCTGAAATTTTGCTACTACTACGTATGACTATTTCAAAGAACCAATTTATTGATGCATACACAAATACATTCAACATGAAAAAACTCAGAAAATCGATAGTATGAGATTGTCTTTGAGGTGACACTTAGTACGTCGAAAGCCTTAAACTTTATTGTTGTAACTTTCCTTGTGGAAAAAAGTTTCATCACTTGACTTTACAAATTACAAGAATTAGAAAACAAGACGGCAGACATTAGCCGGAAGGGCCGGCAATATGTAAAACAAAGAGCCATGCAAACTATATAAGGCTAAGTTATCAGATAGAAAGTAGATAATTTGATATGCAAATATGTGTTTCAATGTGAAGAAAGAGTTGACAAAGGAAGAATTGAAGAAGAGAAAGAAGGAGAAGGAAAGGGAGAGAAGGAGAAAAGAAGAAGAGAGGGAAAGGAAAGAAGAGGAAAAGAAAGAAAAGGAAAGGGAGAGAAGGAGAAAAGAAGAAGAGAGGGAAAGGAAAGAATGGAAAAAAAAGGAGAAGAGAAAACTTGAAGAACAAAAGCTTAAGGGAAAGAAACAAAAAGATAAGAAGAAAAAATGAGTTGTGGAAAATGAATAAAATTCTTGTTTATTTTATTTTCCGCAATTCATTGTTTGTATGAAATTGTTTCCATTTCTTTTTCATATATGAATGTGGAAACGCCATGATAGATGTGGATTCATTGTTCAATAAAACATATTATGAATTTGTTCTTTGTAGTTCTTTGTTTGGAAATTAAAGGAACTGACAAGGTATATACATTCATTTGATGGTTAAGAATTCATATGGAAAAGAAAAATTATCAAGTTATTTTCATATATGTCTACATGGTTTTTTAAAATATTGGCACACACATATTATATTACATCAGTAAGTTAAACAAACAAATGTATCACCAATAATGACACTATCACCACAACAACATACCTAGAATAATACCATAAAGTGAGATTTGAAGAAACCAAAATATACACCGATAACAAACATATTATCACTAACAAAAAGAATTGAAAAAATATAATTAAAAAAAGAGTGAGATTGAGCATATGCTCATTAATCCTGCACATGAGAGTGCTATTTTTCATTGGATTAGTGTAATATTTTATTTTTCTTAGATCCTCTCCTCCCTCTTCTCTTTATTTGTTGCTGGTTATTCTAGAATAATAATTCAAGATCTTTGAAGCCGCAGCAAAAATGAATTAAGAGTTCATTTTTTTAGAAAAAAAAAATATGAAAGTAATTTTTTTCCTGCCCAGAAGATTAAATAAATACGTGGAGTTTATTCATTTTGAGAGAAAGAAAAGATGGCATCTATAACTTTTTATTTTGATTTTCTTGATACCTGCATTAATGCTCAATTAATCTAGAATCATATTGAGTAGAGCCTATTTCGAAAGCGCTTTCTCTTAAGATATTACTACACTGGCTAAAAAGGAAAAAATACTACACTAGAAAATTGGAAATCATCGTGGCATATATCCAACCCCAAAATCATAAAACCCAAGTATGCTGAGGACTATATGATGAACAAGTTTTTGTTGAGATCTAAAAGTGAGTATTTTCTTCAAAGTACAATTAAATTAGCATTTTTTTTTTCTTTATCAGTAACCAAAATAATCACTCCACTGAATTTATGAAGATGTCCTCACTTAGTTCCCAAAAATGTCACCCAAATCATCTGCAATAATTCCACATATTATTTTATATCCAACATGAAGAATCTTCAATGTACACGATTAACATGTAAAATTGCTGAGACTAAAGATGAAAGAATACTTCAAAGCTAATGCCTCTATTGAAAATTAACAGATATCATTCTCATAAAATTCATTCTAAGCGGCGAACTCAAGATTTGAATGTAGAGGGGGGCACCAATATTTTTAAAGCATGTAAAAGAAAAAAAATAAGCGAAGAAATTATTGCAAAATACTAAAAAAAGTACGTTAAAGTGTTCTAAAAAGAACATAACTATAACAAAATAATATAATCATCTCTATATTGCAAGGATCAAAATAAAAAAAATTAATAATTAGGTCAAACTTATATCCCTGTGCATTATAGAATTTCTAATTTAAAAATAAACTATTAAAAATATTACTTAAAAAAAAAAGAAAAATATAATACAAAAGTAAAGAATAGATTAAAGGACCTACTAATCTAAAGAAAAAATCAAAGATGTCCTTAAGCTCAGACAAGGAAAAAAAATAACGTGTATTAGAATACAACTTGCCGAAAACAAATGACAATATGAAGGAGCATTTCAACCGGCGCGCCTACATCATTCTTGTACTAGGGGCCCCTTATTTGATATATATTTACTTTTTTATATATTTATTTTAGTATATATGCATTGTATGTGATAATAAATTAAAAATTATATATAATAAATAAATTATATAATATAATAATGGTAATTAAATTAAATACGATATTTATTTAAAAAATAAAATATTATTATTACTTTATACTTTTTTTATTTGTTTTAAATATGTAATTTTAATTTATAATTTTTATTATTTATATTATCAACCTGAGAAATTTATTTTTATTTTATAACATTCAAAAGATAATATATGAAAATATTTTAAGAACTAAGGTAGAGCAAAATAAAGTACATATGAGTATAATAATACAACATCACTTGTAATAAAATGACAATAACAAAGAGGATATGATAAAGTAAAAAATAATCTCCTGAAAGTTGTGATGAAAAAAAATTACATCTACCAAAATGCAACAAACAACAAAATACATGAATTTTTTATATATTAATATAAAAAAAATTAATAAAAATAAATTATATGTAATAATTTAACTAGCATACCTAAAATAAAAAATTATACAATTAAAAACTTACTTAGTTTTTTACTTGAGCCTTTTCAGCAAATTGCTATAGCTCAAATTTCATATTTATAACATATGAGAAAATTGAGACACAAAATCTAAAAGTTCAAATGCATGTGAACTTCATTAACACTGACAAGGGGTCAAATGCATGTTGTTCTTGTTTGAACGTTTAATTATATTAGCTAATGTAAAATTGTCCTTTTCATAAATTTTAGCAGTTTTTCCTAATTCTCTATCCTCTATATCCCAGGAGTTTTGATCGATCGTTATATTTCTCTGTGGGTAATGTTTGTTCCTTTTTACAG
>JBDJHY010000087.1:16181714-16199170 GCA_039654485.1 Withania somnifera
GTGTCAAAACATCCATCACCAGGGCAAATAAGAATGGGTTAAGAATCGAACCCTGGTGCAATCCCATTAAAACAGGAAAGGCCTCAGAATTTCCTCCTTGGAAGATTTTGAGGTTATCAAATGATATATAATGCGATACAGTTAAAATAAAGTATTATAGTAAGAATAGATACATTGGATACAGATAAACTTCTCAACGGATTCTCTATCATTTCTTCTTTTTTTCGTTTCAATTATTATAGATAATAAGATGATTAGAAATCATTTACTTTTTCAACCTAATCACTCTTTTGGCTTCGGAAAAATCTGAACTTATTGTCAATTTCTTTCAGATATGAATCTATCTGATTCAGAAGGGAAGAACTTGCATCGTATCTCAATTTCAATTCAAACATGGATTTGATTCACACTCTTCACACTTCATGTTCTGAGAAAGATTTATCATCCGAAAAGATGAAAAAATAGAGTCTTTGTCTTAAGAAATGGCTGTTTCAACTTTCTATTGCTTTGGTTTCTTTACCAATTAACAAGCATCTCCTAGCATCATTTGGCCTTATAATCAAGCTTAAGATCTCTTATTAATTCTTTGTGTTATACATTTTCTGGATTGATCTTTGTGTTCTTTAACTGGGTTTTATTTTTCCTTATTTGTTATGAGTTTTGTTTACATTTCACTATGTTCTATGTGAAGGGGTTAATGCTGTGATTTTATGATTTCTACGTATGTATGATTTAATATACTTTGTTTAGGTGATTTCTACTTTGAATTAGATCTATCTTGATTGCTAATGCGTAGTTATTCAATTGATGAGATTTTTCTCTCTATGTTATCTTTCCTTCTGTTAGGGTAGGGATATGTTTTTGTTTTTAAAATGAATCAAATACTTTGAAATAAGATTGGGAAATTATGATTGTTTGAGGTAAGACCGCGTATAATAGACTCTTGTGGCCGGACCCTTATTCGGAGCCCGCACATAACGGAAGGTTAGTGCACCGGGCTGCCCCTTTTTTTTTGCATGGTATGTTGCTCGGACTCTTCAAAAATATTATCTCGGATTTTCTAAATATGGTAGTGTATTTTTGGAGAATCCAACGTCCGCGCGACTTGTGTATACGGCACATTCATTTTCATCTTGACAGTGGATACAAGGTAGAGATAGTCTCTGGTAAGGAGAAAACTTGTAAGTAATGATGGCTATGACCTATGAAATGTTCATTATGTTTTACCAGAACTCTCAGAATTAGTTCCTCTGTTCTTTTGTTTCCCTGTGTAACTGTGTTATCCATCTTAACTAGTTGAAATACTGCTGCTTTTGATCTGCATGAACTTACATTGACAATTATGTTTTCTCTGATCTCAGTATGGCTGCGACAACACTTTACCAAATACTTAGACCTATTCAGTATTGTAAAAATAATGGTATCTCTGGATTATGTCCTGATTATGGACATGTTTCTTTAAGATCAGTGTCTAAGGGTTTCAAGGTTGATGTTGGATTGTTTCAGAAAGAGAAGTACTTTTGTAATTCAAGCCTCTGCTTCTCAGTCTACGGTTTTTGATGCAGCTTCGGCACCATCAGGTACCAGCGCCAGTGACTCCAACAAGAAAACAAGTATGATAGTCCATTTGTGAACTGTTATTTTCAGAATAATCATAAGCGCAACATAAGATAAAAGTTTCTGTGATAATTTTTTTTTCATTATCACATGAAGGAGTATTTCCCCCCTTACCCAGAAATCATTTTCATGGGATAGATTATATGATTGTTTACATTTAATTACCATCTTTCCCTTTTCCCTTTAGGTGGCTTTGATCCTGATGTCTATGTGGAATGAAAAAACCTGTTCACAGGTTGTGGAGATGCCCCTTTAACCACAAAGGGTGTGGACGAGGCCATTGAAGCTGGGAAACGAATTAGCAATATACCTGTCGACATGATCTAAACTTTGCTTTGATTCGTGCTCAAATGACTGGCCAGAAGGTAATTTATTGGTTAAAAGCTAGTAACATTTGGGTTTTCCTTGGTTTCATTTCATAAGGATAAGATGTGTTCAGGGGAAACTGTATCAAAATTCACAACAGGAGATATTATGGTTGATTGGAGGCCTAGTGCGTTGCCTATACATTCTTTCAAACTGAGTAGACTCTTTTCTGGAGTTAAAGGCTTCTGTATCGGTACGCTAAAATATGTACAATTGCCACTTCCATGTCTGCCAAATATTATTCATGAAGAGAGCGAGCAAGCAGGAGCTTGGAGTCAGATTTTCAGTGAAGAAACCAAGAAGCAATGTATACCAGTTATAACAGCTTGGCAACTAAATGAACGAATGTAAAATATCTTCTCCAAGGTTATTCGTCCTTTATCTTAATATATCAGTTAATGGTCCTGATGTATGACTTTGCTATTTCTAGGTATGGGGAATTACAAGGTCTTAATAAGCAGGAAACAGCTGATAGATATGGAAAGGAACAGGTTCATGAATGGCGTCGTAGCTATGATATTCCTCCTCCAAACGGAGAAAGTCTGGAAATGTGTGCAGAGAGAGCTGTTGCTTACTTCAAAGAGCACGTATGGTACCAGCCTATTACCAACCTTGTTAATTTTTTTTAGGTTATGAAATGACATTGTTGCTGTAATTGTAGATCGAACCCCAACTGGCGGATGGAAACAATATAATGATTGCTGCCCATGGAAACTCATTGAGGTCCATCATTATGTATCTTGACAAGCTAACATCCCAAGAGGTGGCAATTTCAAACTCATTGGAATCTCTTGCATTTTTTTGTCTTGCCCTGTTGAGAAACATTACCAATTGAAACTCTTCTTGTCAGGTTATAAGTTTGGAACTTTCCACTGGAATCCCCATGCTTTACATTTTCAAAGGAGGACAGTTTATTCGCAGAGGAAGTCCTGCAGCACCATCCGAGGCAGGGGTCTATGCTTATACCAAGGTATGTAACGTCTCAAAGTTATGTTTGAAGTCATTTCGTCTTTGTCTAGACATCACATTCTTGTTTAACGGTCAATTAGATGAAAGTGCAATCTGAAAGAATCCTATTTCTCAACTGGTTAATTTGCTTTAAGGGAACGATAAAAAAAAGTTTTGAACATGCAAAGGTTGGGCATAACAATTGGATTATAGCACAAAGTTAAACTTATATATAAAGCTGTGTAATCATATACTTAATATTCAAAAAATTGGGTTGTTGCTACTTTTAGAAAAGGCCGAACAGGGGCGTTTCTTCTTTACTTTGGAGTTTCATTTGATTTAAGTTCTCTGAGTAAGAATTCTCAGATTTTCACTGCTCTTGATGTAGTTGAGATATTCTTCAGTAGGGCATAGAGTACTCCAAGAACACCTTGTTTTATGGGTTCAGCTAATGTAGAAGAAACAAGTAAAAAAGGAACCGTAGTAAAAAAGCAACACAAGTAGTCTTTACATTTGTATAAAATCGTGCATTTTAGCATGTAGCTGATAATAGCTATTTGATTATCTCCATGACCTTTCTTTTCATAATCACAGACATTGGCTCAGTACAGACAAAAGCTAGATGATATGATTCAGTAATGTGATAAGGTATGGCCATTCACTGGTGTTCTATTCTTTGAAAACACCTGCTGTGATTCTTGAATCTAATTATTTCATGTTTTGCAGGGGCTTGCTGTCAGTTGAAGTAGATTTGATATACCTCTTGGAGACTAGTTTCTCTTGCAAATGGAGCGAATTGTTTTTTCCTTTTTATAGTATTCGACATAGATAGGACAAATAACTTGGCCGCTTTTTTCATAAATGTTCGTTCTGTATGTGTTGATGCTGTGAATTGTAATGTAGCATATGTTGGTTTGATCAGTATGAGTTGACAGAAATAAGACAATGAGGAGCTACTAGTGGTTTTGTTCATCCATACAGCCCATATATATACATGGGGTTTCTATTCTCAGCTAGCTTTGTGGATCCATTTGCATTATGTTATTTCCTTTTCTTTTTTTTTCTGGTAATGATCAAATAATTGCCAGATGGAAAGTAAATTATGCACAATTGGAGCTAGTAAAAGTTGACCTTCTCCAGGGATCAGCTCATGTACACTTGATGATTTGGAAGCACAAAATTCTGTGCTGCCTAGTTTTTCAATTAAAAAATAAAATAAAAATTGTACCATTGTGTACCAACTATTTCCCCACTCTGCAACTCTGCACAAATTGTCTCTTGCAAAATCATGCTGTGGCCTTCCCCAACCGAGTTCATCAATGTCTTAGAATGCTAATTAATACTCCACCTCTCAATGCATACAACAATTTGAACTTTTTGGATCGTCCCAAAATGTTTGATGTCATTCTATACTCATACAACTTAATTTCGTTGAACTATTCATATCCCCAAATAGTATTCGAAACTTTTACTAAAATATTTGTTTTGCTATCAACTGTATACGTTAGTAATACTCCAAACTTCCTAGCACAAATTCAACTCTAGCTATAGAACGTGCTAATTTGAAATGCAGCTTCCTATTTGCTTTATGTGGCTTCAGATTCTTTAAAAGCATTTTGACGTGTAATGGCAGTCAGTGACGCAGCAGACATGACGGTAAATGAACTACAATTGTCTATCAAGAAAATAAATTTGATAGTTGTGAGGTTACACAGATGATTATATTGTTTTTCCACTACTGAGGGGCTAGGCTAAAGCTAGTTTGTCCACATTTTCTTGTGTTGGAAAATTGGTATATATCCGTTCTGAAGAAGTACATGCAAAAGATCCAAAAGAACAACCTAGTATAAAAATGCTGAGAACTTCACCACTTGGCGAAATGGTTCATTTGCCCATTTTCCATTTTCTGAACATTTAGTCAGCAAAACTTGACCATTAAAAAGAAGACGGTAAAACTAAAAAGTTGAAACATTTCCTCAATTACACTGCTCTAGCATGTCGACATTCACATTTGTACTGTCAGTACCAGGCAGAGTTTCTTCAATTGGTGAATCCTCTTTATCAACATCAAGAGAGTTTCTTTACTTTCTCATCTTAAGGCATCAGAATCAGAGTCAGAATTTGTTGGCTCTAAAGAGGGGTCAGCTATCACAGTTGGTTGTGCACTTAATGCAGAATTGCCGTCTTTCTTCCAGAATGAAGCCAACTTTTTATCATCTTCTCTCATCCTCTCAGCATATTTATTGACATCAAAATCAACAGTATTGTCTCCGCCAAATGTAGACTCCATCAGACTCATGTCAAACAGTACTTCCATCATTTTCTTGCTGTTGGGGTCCTCTGAGTACACAAATTTGACTTTTCTGACAGTCTTTGGGTCCAAAAAAGGCTTTGCTACCTGCACCATTTGGATAAATAAAAGGACTGGTTACCTGGTAACTCAAACGGAGATGCTGCTAGTAATTGATGTGTTATCTTAATATTTGAGAAAACTGAGGAGTTCAAGGGAATCACTGGAATCAAATAAATTAACCTTACGTAATGCAAAAACTTGGAATGCTTAAGCTTAAAGCATGCACCTATTTTCGTTCTAATGGTCCCAATAACCCAGCCAAATTTCAGAGGAGGATAAGTAGTTAGTAAAATCTAACTCCTACTTTTCTGCTTTTATTCATGTCAATAATCCTGGTCTCACTGTACTTTCTCTTCTTCAGAAGGCGTCGTTTCTTTTTCTAGTATTTTGTTCTTGATAAAGTAAACGTAGCTTTTATCAGGGCACTGATTCAATCCTCAAGTGCCTAATGCCTTTCTTTCCTCACTTATTTTTTATAGCTCTCTTTGTTGCAATGTCTGTTCAGTTTTCATGAACATTAGAAGTCCATGATCACCTGATTGACAATAGTGTCTTTTCTTCTTAATCTGTTCCCATGCATAGTGATATGTAAATTAAGTTTTCTACTGCAGACACTATCCTTCAAAGTTTCAGCATTTCTGCCCTTTGAAAAAGCCATTGTTTGAACAAAAATGCATCAACCATCTTACGCATGAAAGAAATCCGACTGAATTTCTAATAAAGTCATTATAAATATGCAAAAGGTACAAAACATGCAGAGAGTATGTCTTGAATCCCCAGAAGGGCAGAAGTCATTACAACTTCGACTCAGTTTTGGCTAACAAAGCTTAGTTACAATCTGCACAACAAGAAGCTACCAGAAAACTCATAGACTCAGAGTAAAGGACTAGGCTTACAGAAGACCGATGAGGGATACTAAAGAGTGATGCACCTCATACAACAATTGCGAAAACCAATTGACTGTGATGGCAGTGATGCAGTTCTCATGACTACCCCACGCATGGAAATTTTCTTTGGCATTTACTAGACACTCAGCCTAACACTGTTGCAATCTTAGGATACCAAACGACTATCATTTTATCTGATGTCAGGAAATCACTTATTTTCAATTAGTTCTTATTATCATGTCCATGTGATATGGTACTTGTTGAAACACAATGATCTCTACATTCAAGATATGTCCATGCGAATGATTATAATCAAACATTCATTCAGTAAACATAATGAAAAGGTATAATCCAGTTGCTTAACAGTCAGAAATTAACAACTGCTAACTTACAAAAGTTTGAGGGCAGATTACCTTCCAAAATGGTTCGAATATTTTGGGTGCATCATATAAAATAGCTATCCCCAGCCTTTCAGGATAATGTTCTTGCAAAACATGAGCCGTTTCTTTTGTCACCTTGACTGAGATATTTGACAGATTGAATCCATGAAAATCAATCAACCAGACCATCTGTTCCTGGTCTTCTGGGAGATTTACAACAGCGTTTTCCATGCAATATACTAAATACTTGATTTGTCCTTTTACAGACTTTGTGTTCTGCAAGGGGAGGCTCAAAATGTTATTATCAAGCTCATGTTAGTTCCTTGTTGCCACACTTTAACTGGTATAATTTATTAATTCATTTTTCGAAGTATATTTTCTTAGTTGCTGACAGACGAGCATAATCAATTTAAACTAGTTCATGAAATAAAGGTAATACAAATAATACAAAAAGAATGATCTCTACATTGTAGCTCTGCAGATCCTTTGTTTGCCTTGGCATACCCGTGTGTCAAAAAGATTAAACATGTTTATACCACTTGAAAATTCTTCATAATACACTTACTAATTAGCGAATAACTGCATCCTCCCATATAAAATACTCACTGACACCCGTATCAAGTAAGTATCAACAAGTAAATCACTCCACGTACGTAACTGAGTTTAAATGGTTGTAAAATGTTCATCTTTCTTGCAATTATTTTCCCAAAAACAAATGGATAAGAAAATCATAAGCAAATATTAATTGTAACACACAAATTTTTAGCCAAGAAAGAAAATACAAAACTGAAACCTGCCTCGCATCGAGGTCTCATGACAAGAACTGGCCTCCCATGCTTGTCTGTATAGTTTGACCTATAAATTTTGCCTGTTTCTGCTTCACTAGCCACATCATCCTGTATCAAAGAAATGTTATCTAAAAAGAATTAGGATACTATTGAGGGAAATATTCTCAACATGGAAATATTTTCAACATGATCAGCATAGATACTAATATCAGGCTTCAAGGTTGCAGTCTTGCAGATAGAGACTGAGGTAATGCACAAAACAATCAATAACAATAACAAGAACATACCTAGTATAGTCTCACAAAGTGTGATTTGGGGAGGGTAGAGCATACGCAGACCTTACCCCTACCTTAATGGTAGAGAGGCTGTTTCAAACTTTTTTATAAAAGTCCAAGGGGAATTAAACACTCCATACAGAAGGCCAGCGGGTTCATTCACTACCGCTAGACCAAGTGACTGCTTTGTAATGCACAAAACAATCTATTGGAAAAAAAAAATCACCAATAATTATGAAACACATCATTCCAAAGGTCTAATAATTAAAGAGGCGTAAATCTCAAAAGAAATTAATTTTAATCAATTAAAAACATCATTCTTTCTCCTCTTAACTGATAAGGATAAGAAAAGGAGAGAAAGACCCATAAATGAAGGTTCCATAAGTTCATCAAGAAATAAGTGCCATACAAGTATCTTAGACACTATCGAAGATGGTAAAAAAGAATATGACAGAGAGACAGGGGTTCTGTAACAGTACCCAGCGAATTTCTTCAGGCTTGTAATCAAATCTCCACTTCAGGGTCTCTTTAAGCATCTTAGATGCCTTCTTCACATTCCAACTTCGAGCCACTAAATATCTTGAAATAGATGCATCAGCACAATAAAGGGCCAATTTACCTGAAAGTGGCCCAATCAACTTTCTCATCTCATCAATCTGCTAGAAATAAAGTACAGTTTATTAGCACAAACCCAGCTTAAAATCACGAGAGAAACTTTAAAAATTTAGATACCTTTTTCTGTTCTTCCTCCGGTCTCAAAGAATTCTCAAAGCCATTGGACGTAGATTTTGTTGGACCGGTACTCATAGTTTCAGGGACTTTACTGGCATAATCAGTTAAATATTCAACCACTGCACACTGCAGTGAAATGACTACAAAGTAAAGTTTCATATGTAGTAGTGCAACTTTCACAAGAACACAGTTATAACCTGGATGTGAACAAACACAACTCAAGCAAGAGCCACAGATTAAAAAAGAACTCACGAATGTAGCAGAAAATAGTTGCCACCTTTTCACTGGCATATTAAAATCTTTTAAAGATCATAAAAAAAATATAAATAGAGGCCCATATAATTATCTATTCAGGAAGTCCTTTGTTGTCAAGGACATAAAGGGGATGAGAACCACTTCCCAATTAGAGAGATGAAATTGGAATTGCAAAATATGAACATAAACCTTGAAGTTAGAAACCATTCGAGAAATGACATTTGTTGCATGAAGCTCAAATCACATTCCTAAAAACATACCGTTTTATAATGCTAGTAAGAAACTAGCTTCTTTTGTAAACAGGATAATAATAGTAGATAAGAAATCTTAATCAGCCTTCATTGATTCGTGACACTCGTGCAGGGAAAAGAATAATTGCCTAGCAGTGACTATAATTTCTTTGTATGACCTCATTATCATCTTTGAATAGTTATTGCATGTACGTTTTACTCCTAGGCCTAGCCTTTTGCACGATTCCATTAGTTAGCTGCCACTGAACTAAGATCGGAATTTGAATATTTTGAATGTTTATCCCTTAAAATAGTAATCTATGCTAAAAGCTTCAAAATTCTCCTTATGTATCTTCATTATAGTATCTACGATATGGTATATTAAAGATTCTCTACCAGTAGATTAGCACCTCAAAGTGAAACTCCACAACAGCCTGCACAAATCTTCTGACATGGGTAAATGAAGTCCAAAGTCACAATTGATGACAATCTAACTAGAAAATGATAACAAAACATTTTCTTTACCACTCTCTTCCTTGATCAACACTTTATACCAGATACCACCATCACAACTTTAGCAGTCCCTTTTCAATTGCCAAATATGCCATTAAACCATTTAGACATCACATGCCATGTCATAACTAGATATTTGATGGATAAAACCTCTAACGAGCAATTTGGTATAAAATTCTTCAAAATACCAAATTGAAAAGGCAAGATTCAAACTAAGAGAAGCTTTGAGGAGGCAAAATGCATTAATGCTTAACATGATTGTTCTGTTTGCATTTCCAAGACGACGCAACAGGCAAATGTAAACACGAAAATATTTCCAATTGCCACGTTCTTATGGAACAAACTGCCAAAAGAACAATATAAACCTTGGCTGAAGAGATCAGGAACAACATTTAGAATCTATCACGCTCATCTTCATTTCTACTATCATTAAGGAACTTTTTATTGATGAAATGATATCCATCATCCATTAAATCAGTTTGCTCAAACATGAGTAGCAACTCTTGGAGAAGTTCCGTCCGGGTGTAAGTGCACATCCTCATTTCAGTGATTCTTTTTTTTTTTTTTTAAAAAAAAAAAACTTATTTGTTTTAATAGTTTCTCAGATTGAAAGCCTACACAGAACCTCCATAGGGAAGAAATATATCGAAGAGTTAGTGCTGGGCTAGAAGAAAATCAAAGTTTATCAGAAGCTTGAAAAATTCAAAAGCGAATGGACATTCCTCAACAAAAAAGCCAATCTGATTTCGGGGGATGTAGGCGGAGACCAGATAGTTTTTTATCATTATGAGCAAATCAAAAATCTTTATAGATAGAGTCAATCATTAATTCCCAACCGTGGGGTGAATGGACAATCTTGGTGTAGCCTGAGATTTACGCCAAGACCAAACCTATTCCTCAACCCAGCCCTTGTGCCTCATCGTAAACAAGAAACATTTTCTTAAAAAATAAAAAATCTGATCAACAAATTAATATTCTCAATGGATACAACCCAGGGAGAACTACACTTGAAAGCTAGCTATTGAGGTGGAAGAGCCCAAGAATATATAAACCCCACATCGGCACATTTCTATACCAATGTGGGACTCAAGCCATGTACCTTGTAATGGAAATAACAAACCACCATGCTTTGAATCCGTCATCCTTAACGTTGTGTGCTAGACCCTTTCTAGCACCCGGCCAACACTGCAATACCAATGTCACCATCCAAGGCACAACAAACACGAAGGGGTGTGAGTGGCTCTAATACGATTGATACAACTCAGGGAGACCAACACCCCAAAAGTTAGTTATTGAGATAGGAGAGCCGAAGGCTATATAAAACCCACATCAGCACATTTTTATACCGATGTGGGACTCAAGTCTCATAACTTGCAATTGCAATGGACCATAACATCAATCTTCACGGTTCCACATAATTCCCAAGAATCGTACAGAACAAATTGATCCAAAATTTGTAATTGCACAGACTTCCATTATGCAGTACAAACATCAATAGTTTACCCTTTTTATGGGGTTTAACATAATTTTAAGTCCAATTATCTAAATCATCAGACCAAATAAGTTTACTATCTTGTTAACCAACTTACTCATAATTTCTAAAAGTCATAAAAGTAAAATTCTCATAATTCTAGTGATCACAAAATTCAATAAACAGATTATAAACTCATTATCATCAAAAAACATTTTCAAGAAAATAAAACCCCCACAAAATGAATTGCTGAGTTATTACCTGTGTAACTGTAATTTGAAAAGTTGGATAATATTCTCAGTGATCAGGAATCAGTGAAACAAGGGTCAACTGACAGAAGGTCAGTTTTTGGCAGTGGGGTTATAGGGGTGGGGATCATACATTGTTAATAGTGATTAAATATATATATATTCACATATATAATGGGAATAATAGAGATGTATGAACCATGTGAGAAAATCTGAAGATGACTACAACCATGTGGTAGGTTTAATAAAGTGGACTGCTAAACTACCAAATTTCAAGCTTTTCTTCTTGTCTCCCTAGAAGTAGGGTCATTCTTTTCTTTTTACTTCTAAGTTTTTTCAAAAATTTTCTTTGTTTTGTTTATACACGTCAATCATCTAAATTATCTGTCACGAATATTTATGAACAAAATGCAAAAGTAAACGAACTAAGTCGGACCTGTCCGCTTAGAGCCAAATCGGCTCTTCCTATTATTGTGGAAACTGGTTGAGAAATCAACTCGATTGGGGACATAGAAATTAGTTACATTACTCTTTGAGTTTGGTGATTGGTAGCTAGCTCTCTTTATCAGTGCTAAAAAGCACAAAGACAAACAGAGGTGCTGGAATGAATGGAAACAGAAGAAAGGGTCTATGGCGTAAGTTTCCAAGTTGTTTATTATAATAATGTCACCAAGACATGGACATGCCAATTGCCAACCCCCACCCACTCTAAGGCTGTACACTGAATTAGTTTGGTGTTTTAAATACTAAATTAAATTATATATATATATATTTAGGTTTTAAATTTATAAACTAAATCAAAGTAATAAAAGTTAAATTTTTTGATTTTGAATTTTTTTGGTAAGTATTCATATAAACATACAATTCACTTATGCTTCAAATATTTATTTATTCCTAAAAAAAAAAGCAGCTATTTAAGGTATTTTTTTTGAAAAAATAACACAATATATGAAATGAGTGATGAAATAAAATATTTAAAAAAATTACATAAAATAATATTAGATATTGATAAGTCATAATTTAAAAAGATTAAATCACACTAAATAAGTCTAATAAGTATTAATTACCTACTAAATATTAAATCAAAAAATAAATTAGTTCGTGTATTTATGCAAAACTAAAGAATAGATATCCAATATCATTGTCATTTCTAGTGTTGAATTGAATATTGTTTTTTAGTATTGTTATTGATTTGGATTCTATTTGACTTATTAACCTGTCTGTTATAATTTAATCACTCAAAATTTTAAGTTTAAATTGAAAATAATATTTTGAAAGATAAAAACTATGAAATTTTTTTAAAAATATTTATAAATTACCTCACAATAAATATTATATGTATAAAATATTTTTAAAATCGGATTGATTCAGTTTAGTTTGATTTATTTTATTTAAAGTCAAACCAAACCAATTACAATCGGATCTAAACCAAGTAGAATCAAATCATTAATCGGGTTCTTTTTTCATTTTGACTTGATTTATCAATTTGAATTTTGATTTAATATGCTTTTTCATTTTGTTCACCCCTACTTTGATTCAAGATTTTAACTTTAATAGCCGTATTTACTATCTTCAATTATTTTATTTATACCTAATAGTAGGGTAGTAGTTTTAAAAGGGCTCATCGATCAAAGTGTGTTATGAGATAGTAAATATTTGTTTCAACCTTAACAAAAAAATTTGAATTATGGATATTAAATCGTCTTTAAATCAATAACAATACATTATGTAGGAGTCACTCCACTATTAAGGGTCGTATCGTAAGGTGATGGTGAATTTTTTTTTTTTAAATAGAAATATTGAGCTTAAATTTTCGGTATGAAATACTTCTAAATATGAAGAATACTTCTCCTTAAAAATAAAATTTCTCCGCATAAACTTAAATTAATTAAAATTCAAAATAAATATTAAATACCAGATAAAAATCTTGCACATACAAAAAAAGAAAAAAAAAAAAAACACAAACAGACTCACTCCTTATAGATTATTATTTTGTCAGTCCCACCAATCTAACCTTCAATTTCGTAATTATTACTGTTAATTTTAATTATTTAAAGGGGGCATATAGTATAGTATTCTCCTTATGTTGTGCACAACGGTTACCAGCAATTTTAATTAGCTTTGACTTTTTTTTATATGAATTAAAAAATCCAGTGGCAATGAATGTCAACTCTTTTATTGCCTTTTCAGTGTCTTAAACGTCACGATAGTGTATTAAAAAAAAATTAATGACTGCATTAATTTTGTGTATTATGAATATTTTATTGATATATTTTTTAGTTTAGTGTGTCTATATTGCAGCATGTATTACTAAAACCGATGCAAAGGATTTCAATACGTGTATTAACTTGAATATAACATTATTACTTATCGAATTCTTCTCAATAATTTTTTTCATAAAAAGTGTAAAGAGTACTTTTTAAATAAATATATTTTTTTTAATAAACTATATGATGCATGTAATTTTGAATATACAAAATAAAATAACTAATAAAATTAATACAAATATAACTAATATAAACATTATTATTGTCATCATTATTAACATGAATTGTTGCTTATATTTAGAAGCTGAAAGGAACCACGTAAATCCCGGATTATTAAAATCCCGGAAAAAGAAATTACTCAATACATATACTAATAAAAAATGATATGTAAACACAAGTGCAAAGTGAAGTAAATTCATGCTAAAAACGTATATATTAAGAACAATAAATGTATTCATGTTGGGGTGTCTAGAAAGATAGACTCATAATATTCTAAGTTCAAATCAAACAATGTTTAAAAATAATATATTTTTTAAAAATATTTTGGATATAATAAGGTTACTAATGTAAAGTATTTCATGATGAAGATTATAATTCTATCAATTTGAGATCCTTCTCTAGCATGTGTTTGCATACATGTATATTTTTTTTATTTTTCATTCGATATTTGTATTGAGGCTTAGTTATTTTAAATTCATATCGTGTAAAGCTCATTCGAGAGAAATACTTTATATCAAAAAACTTTTCATATACAAAATTCAAACCCGAGAATTAAAAGACGGAGAAACCCCATCCAATGCACCCAAACATGTACATAATATACCTAAAAAATTCAACTTAGTTCATGTACACATTCTTTTTACTTTTTAATTGTATATATTACTTAAATATGTTTTCTACGTGTTTCATATTTTCATCTATTGTAAATTCTGATAATTAAGATTAATTGATCAAATCAATCAACAACCCATCAATCTGAAACCATAAGAGTGTTTCACGTTTATGTGTAAATAAATAAATATTAACAATGAAAAAAGATAAACGTAAATTATCTATAACACCACTGTTTTTTAACTAATTTGTTTTGATTAAATCCAAATATACACAATTGTTTTAATTTTGAAAAATGACTGTAAAATAAATTCTTTAACGTGAAAGCGAAATTCAAATGGGACCTGAGAGACCTGTTTTTATTTAGAAAATTGACATAAATAATAACCGTTTATTTAAATAATAGCTAGAAAATATAATATATATATATATATATTTGTACATTAATTTATGTTAGGTAGAATATATATTTTTTTGGTATAAATTAACTTGGTATTTTGTTCATGTGTCCTTATTTAAATCATCGCAGTCAAATACAAACCGTTAAATACTCAGACTATCACTAGATACAAACCCCTAAAGTTTTAGAGTATTAAAAGTCTCTAAATATTAAGAATAGGGTGGGCAGGGGCTAATTCTAAAATCCAATCACAACTCGAAGTTTTTGAACATTTTATTTGAAAATTTAGATTATGAATAAAATTTTAAATATTTTTATTTAAATTTAATCGATTTTAAATCGAATATTTGATATCTAAAGTTTTATTTTATGTCTTATATCGGACTCGATCAATATTGCGTGTCAAATGCTAATACATTTAATTTTTAAAGATTCGATAGGTTAGTACTTCAGGGCCCTATCATTAAAGTATCAAGTTTAATATGAAACTGCACATATTTATAGGGCGGCCTCAATCCTTATTACCCTAGAGAGTTTTATATTCTAAAGACCAAACTACTAGATGAACTGAAATTGATAATTGTTAAAAAAATTATGCATGCGGCTTAGAGAACTTAAACCTTATTCTTTATAGTTGTAGTTCAAACAAGTACATAATATAGCAATTGTTTGTAGATTCATTTGTATATAATCTATGCACATTTCTTATGTTACATTAATATTCGGATAAGAATGTACGTATTAATTTGGGCACTCAATATTGATGATTTTTGGGTGATTTATCATTCTATAAATAGGATGCTATTCATCATTGTATGACTCACTTGAATACAAGAAAAACTCTTTCATATATCTTGCCTCTATTTCTTACTTTATATTATATATTACTTATATTTTACGACACGTTATCAGCACTAATCTCTAATCATTATCTGAGTTTAGGACACAGTATATTATCACTCCTAAGAGGCAAACGAGGCCAACTGTTGCCTTGCTGGAAGTGTGATCCTATAGAGCCATAATATATTAGTTCAGATGTTATGTTGGTGATCTTCTTTGGACGTAGAAAAAAAAAGTTGTATTGATATGTTTTTACTGGCGCTTTCATGCAGGTATTTGACTTCCTTTAATATAATTTGGGTTGTTTTTTTTGTAACTACTTTATGTAGAAAACTAACTATTTTAGTTTCATCTTTGAGAAATTGTCTTTGAGTGACAGAAAATACAACGCATAAAAGGGACCTGGTTGATACCCAATAATATCGAAGTGATGTTCTCTATAAAGAACTTTTCGAAAAAAGCTATGAACTTATCATAGATGTGCATGGGCCATATGGCCAAGAGAAAAATTATATATTATTATGTATGTATTGATTTGCTCTTGAAGAAGCAATATCTTAAAAGAAATTTTGAGCTATCATGGTTTGATAGTCTTAAGACACGTTCAAATACTTATACTTCATTCCATGAGGAGAATGTGGTCACAGTAAATTTGAATGAACATGAATGATTAAAGATTTTCAATTAATCATGTTCCACTTATGGAGAATGAAAACTTCTGATAAGTCTTACAAATATAAATTCTTTTCATGGGGTGAATGTGACAAGTTTTTGTAAGACTTATAAATATGAATACTCTTGGTTGTGAAGATATCACGACCCTCCTTCAAAAAGAGAGAATAATTAAGAAAAATATTGTGAAATTTATTCAGATAGAAGTAAATCTGAAATCTACTCATGAAGTATTAAATACTCTGAAACTTACTTTCGAAATAGTAAATTTGAGATTTACTCTTGAAGTAGTAAATTTAAAATTAACTCAATTGAATAGCACATGTAATGGAAAACGTAGAGTTTATTAGTATAAATGAATCCAAAAGTATGAAAGGTGAATATAGGCCCGTTCACCTGTACTATGACATGTTAAAAGATGCATCTATAAAGTTGTCTTATGTGCATTTATAGTTGTCAACTTACAGTATGACATTCGCAAAATTGCCCGCTCAATAAAATTCAGTTAAGAGAAAAAATTTCAGATTATGTAATCAAGTAAATTCATCTTGATAATGTTAATAAATATCCAAGATGGTTTGGTTAAATGTCTTAGATAAATAATTAAATCATTGATTATGAGAACAAACCTCTATGTGTTAGTCTAAATATGATATATTTCATACTGTAATACTTGTATGCATCAGACTAATAAATTATGATTAATAATTTTCTAACAATTGGTTCAACATAAAAAATTAAGGATTTTTCATCTAATAGTTATTTGATGTGCGGTATGTAATTAAGAGATATACTATGATGTACAAATATGGATTATCTAAATAAATTGAGATATATGTTAGTTTTGCTAACATAAGGGAGAGATAATAAGGAGCTAAGAAATATATTGAGAATTATTATCATTATGATCCTCATTCAAAATCAAGTCAAATGTTAAAAGTATTTGCTGGCCTAAAATTATCTTTATGTTAGCTGTAAATGCTCCTATTGAGTATTTCTGAAGGACAAACTCTATGACATGCATGAAGCATGATAGACCAATCGATTTCAAATATAATGGCTCTTAAAAACGTTAAGGAGAAAATGATCATAATAAGGAGATAATGTGCTCTTGAACTTTGGCATGATCAATTGGCACATCATGGATCTATAATGATGAAACGAATTATAAAAAATTCAAATGGATATCTATTAAAGAATTTGAAATTCTTTCGAATGGTGAATTTTCTTGAATGATGAAAAATCATTAGGTTTTGATTTTAGACATCGTGCGGACTACCACCCACTGACAAGATTAAACCCAGATGAGAAGGCCTATAAAATTGGTATCAAAGCCTGTAATTGAAATATTATAACCGAAAAAATTTGTTAGATCTATCAGAT
>JBDJHY010000087.1:16199270-16210418 GCA_039654485.1 Withania somnifera
AAGTGATTCAATAACATCGAATCTTTGACTTAACATTTAGTCATCAATCAAAACATAGAAGGACGATTCTCTTGAACCAACCTTGGTCCAACAACATTCTCTTGTAATAAAATGGTGACAAGAGTGTTTTGTTTGATAAGAATAGCATGGATAAGATTCACTTATTGTCCTATTTCTTGAAATTCATTAAGGATACAGGCTTGAATGAAGATTATGCTAACTATGTTATTAGTGATCTTGACCTCGCACCTCTCAGAAAGGATGATCCTATAGGCCAAAATAATATAAATAAATATTTTTCTTTGTATGACACCCCATCCTTATTTGATGAAGATCCTTATTAATTACTTGACTTATGTGATAATTTAAATTGTAATTTATTTGATATTTGTGAGGAAGTGTGTCAAAATAGGGATACTTGTGTTGTAGAAGAAGGTAATATGCTTGTGACATATGGTACTTCTTTTTTGGATGATCATAATCATGACGATTTGTCTTATATTATTGGAATTTCTAATGATCATGAGAGTGAGATCTCCTTAGATAAAGTTGATTTATATGACATATTTCTTTACCACCTATTTTCACATGATGATACTCTTACTTGTGCGGGGAGTATATCTAGTGTTGATAGGAATTTCATTGAGTATATGAGTGTCCTTGTGACTCTAGAACTTGGATGCTCTTCCCTTTTGACCCCGGTGATAATTCAAGTTTTGAGTTGGAGCTTGGTTAACATGATAAACAAGAGTTTGGTGCAATTATTGTTACCCTTCCATGTGATAGAAAGTCTCTATTGGGAATAAAATCCTTATTTGAAGGACCTAAATTGTGTGGGGGAACAACCTTCAACAATAAATAATGCCCTTCAAGGAAGGGGAGTAATGGGCATTCTTTGGCTTTGGAATATGCCAAAACTCTAATGTCACTTGGAGCATCGCTCAAGGTTCATGGGCTTGAAGTTAACCCCCCCCCCTTTCTCTTAATGACTTTATTTATTTGATTGACTTGTTTGTGGAGTTTTGTCAAGGGAGAAGTCTTGAAGATAAACATCAATGGAACAAACCATCTTGGCAACCGGTTTGGTTCGTTGTTTTACCTCTTCATTTGCCTAAGAATGGAATATACGCATGACTTATGCTTATCCTTAAATTTTTAAGGGTCATGGAGGTAATTTCTATTCCTTTTGAACCTTCTTCTAACAATCATACAATATCTTGTGATCGTTCTTCCTTGATGCCTATAAAGATGTGCTATGAGTGGCTTTGGATAGTTCTTGAGTTTGATTTGGGGTACCCTTTCACTTTGACCCGGAGATGGGTTTAGTAGTGACCCCATATTTTATTAAGGCTAGTGCATGGACTAGAGCTTTGATTTGGGATATTCTTGTTACTATTGCACTCAACCATAAAAGGTGAGTTGTTTTTACTTTAGAGGAGGTGTGTGCTCCTTCAAAGATGGGATTAATATGTACCTACATATTTTGTTCCCTAAATGCATTGAGTCGTCATATCTACCCTCTTTTCCACATCTCAAGAGTAGCCAAGTGTCTCTTATTTTGCTTGGATATTTGTTCTTCTTTGGACATATTGGTACTTGGTTATACCATTATAGTGAGCACTTTGGAATGTTAAACTTAGACCATGCTCACTACGGGTATTATCATCCACCATTTGATGATCTTACCTTTTTTGTTTAGTTTTGAAGGGGTCGTATACTCATTCTCTTCCATGTTTGCATATTTGAATTTTAGGATGAATCTTCTCAAGAAAGAGAGGATGATAACGCTTCGATAAGCGATCATGTTAGATACACGCTTTGAGGCACTAAATGGAGCCCCAAATTGCATACATGAGCTCCACTCAAGACAATCCCGAGTTTGAAGATAGCTTGGGTGACATTTGAAGATATGAAGTACCTTTTTGAAGGGACCCTAAATTTAAGGGGTCAATTTGGCATATTGGGTTATTTTTGGACCCAATTGTAATTAGCGTAAAGTTGAGTAGTATAAATACTTTGTCTTTCAATTTGGTAGAGATTTTTGATGAATATTGGGAGCTCATAGAGCTTATTGGTTAATGGTAGCTGAGGGATATCTTAGTCATTAGTGTAATCCGTAGATAGAGTGATTATTGGTATCCTCTAATTGCTCTCGTTAACTTCTTGGCTTAATTGATCAATTGATTTTCTCATTTGTGGGTGTATTATTTGGATTTCCGTTTGATTTTGTTTCGATTTTGTTTCGATTCTCGTTATCATTTTCAATTCGGAGTCCATAAACTCATAATTGTGAGTTGAATTCCGCATATCTTTTCGTTCGCTTCTTTCTCCCTCGTCTATCTATACGAATCGAGATCCCTCAGATTGGGGGCAGTTTCAAATGGAGATTTCAAAGTGGCTCAAAATGTTCTTGTTGTCAGAGGATTGATGAAACCAGTGAACATTTATTTGTGCAATATAAGTATGGTAAGCAAATATGGATTAAGATGCTGACATGGATGGGTGTGCAGCCTCTTATTCCAACCACTTGGGAGCAGCATCTAAATTGGATGATTACCAATGCTAGAGGAAAGTCCTAGAAAGCCTTAATTTTTAGAATGGTTTATGCTGAAACTGTGTATGCTATTTGGAGAGAAAGAAATTGTAGGATACATGAAAGAAGAGTCGAGTCCGGAATGCTGTTGCAAAGGAGATTGCTATAACCATATGTGTTCCAGCTCCTATTAAAGTTTGGAATGTCTTTCATAGCCTTCTGTTTTATTATACTGAGGATGCTCTCTTAGGCTAGCTGCTATTGAACTGCAATGGAAAGTTGTGATAGTCTTTCCTTTGGTTTGTATGGTGATTAATACAAAATTTTAGTTACCAAAAAAGAACCCCACAAATATATAAAATCAAAGAAAAACTCATTAAGGAGTTTTTGAGGGCAAACCTATTTAGTGACCAAAATATTACGGTATATTATGTCTTGATTTAGTAAATAAAAAAAAAATCTTTCCTAGTGAAACAAGTATTATAGAATTACTGTATGTTTTATATTCTAAGGACTCTTAATAATTCAAAACATTAACATATTTAAATTATATATATAAAAGTCTAAATCGAAAAGTTAAATTACTTAAGTACGGTTTCAAAAAACTAATGATGTTACAACAAATATTTAAGAGGGAAAATATAAGAATTAACTACCGTATTTTATCTTACTAAAGGAGAAAAACATATAAGGATTTTATATCTTTAAAATGAGAGGTTTTCCAAACTAACACTCGTCCTTACCAAACTTAATGTTGTAATACATACATCTTAATTTTAACTAATTGGTATTTTTTATGTTTGCTTTCCATTATCTCCTGTTTTAACCAATTAATCAAAAAATTAAGTATCGAACATAAAATGACTACAGGCCTTGAATCAAATTAGAATTGTTGGCTACTCTCTCTTTTTCTCTTTGTTTGGGTTTTTGATATACATCACATAGATCATAATATTAAGTTCATGACTTTTCTTTATTTTTTGTTATTTTGTGGGGTGCAAATAATTTGTTTTGTCATATTAGGTTTTCTTAATGATAAACTTAGTTGAGGTTAGAAGCGTGATTTTATTGATACAAAGCAAAGTTCAATAACTTTGCTAGATTAACCTTTTAAGATATTATCTCCACCCTCCCGTCTAAAATAAACTAGTCCAGGGATTATATTCCTAACCTAATATCCTACAATTTCGGTCTGAAAATATTATATTAATACAGAAGTAACCAACAGCTGAAGTTTGCAGAAAACGATGGCAGTTAAGAGAGAATTGAACTAAAATACCCATCCTTGTCTCTTTTTTCATTGATGAATGTGATCGAACATACAATAAATAAATTGAGCATGGAAAAGGATACAGTTGAGATTTCTTTTGAGAAGGATAACAAAAAGTTCTCCAACATTCCTAAGTATGAGACTACCTAATAAAATCAATTATGTTCTCCACAAGAATATGTACAGAACTAGTCGGTATCTTCCAAGTCAGTCCCTCCGACATATCAACATTTTGGATCCAAATAATTGTACTCATAGGCGGTACTGACTTGTTCATCAGCTCGTGTAATGGTTCTGGAAATCCCAGACTTGCCATCTGAGCACAGTTCCATGTTCCTCCTTTGATGAAATCAGCACTTCCTGAAACAATTTCCCCACATGGCCAGCTCAGTCCTCTTTCTAACCTGTGCTACATTCATTGACTAGTTGTCTTGCTCAAATTCGGCATATTAAGCAAAGCTGTACAGCCACTTACACCATGCTCCAATGTCTACAGGGTTAGTTTTGGTGGTATGTATCGTGTCAACTGAGAAGCAATCATAAAGGGTTCCCAATTTCCAGCCACGGCATGTCTGTCTATTCAAGATCATATGCTGTGATAAGCTTTTCTTCTAAATCCCAATGGAAGCAAAGCATATACATTAGAGCTGCTGAATACTTGATGTTAAGCTGCCAAGTGCGCTGTTTGAAAAGCTCAAAACAAATGAAAATGTTGTACATATCAAGAACAAGTCATCATTCCTTTCAAACATTTACCTTTATGATCTAACAGCAATAGAACTTCAGGGTCATGACTGAGGGCTCCCGTGCCCAAAATCCCATCAACTCTTTAAAATCTTCAGTAACACCACAATCAACCAGGATCCTTTCCTTTCTAACATACCCTCCCATTCTCTTCATTGACAGAATTCTTTTTGTCAAACCGTGTTCTGAACACGAAATCAGCTTGATCAGACGTGTTATTTATCTCTGTCCAAGCCAGGAGCAAAGTCTTTAGGAACAAAAACACTTCCCTAGTCCCTACTTCCACATAGCCTTCCATTCTCGCATCACCAAGAAGTCCTTTCAACCAAACCAGGTTGCACATGAGATCGGCATCCGCAGCTGTGCTATCAACTGATCTCCTAGCCACGAACAAAGCCATAACATCAGGAACAAATATGGTTGGTCCTTGCAATGTATGGCACAGATTCATGGACATCAACTACTGGTCTCTTCTCCCAATTCCAGCTGTATTTTGCCTCCTCTGTATGCCATGTTGCCAGGCATCTTTAGATCTATCAGAAGATTGATCAAAATCATCCAATGAATTCTCCAGCGATGGCTTATGAGGCCTATAACTTCCATTCTTTCCATGTAATGCATTTGGCTTTTCATCATCTTCTGAAGGTGTTCCTGACCTGGACTCCATGTGTGCATCGTATATTCTGTGTCGTAACCCAGATCTCAAACCTCGATTATTAGACATCTTGGTCGGTGTAGGAGCATGAGAAGCTGTCTTGGGTAGCAAGAAGTCCTTGGGCAAAGTATCCATGTCCATGTAACATTTTCTGGTTTTCGCATCGGCAATCAATGCAGCCCAATCTTCTGATTGCACCAGTGAATTGGCATTTCCCATTACCTGTTGAGAGAAAAATTAAAGAGTTATAGTTGACTCGTTGTTGCTGCTTTGCACATATAGATCATGAATATGGCATTACGTGCATAAACGGAGACCAAGGTAACATACCCAAAGAGCTCTTTTCGCACGAGTAAGAGCAACATTCATTCGCCGTATATCTGCAACAAACCCAACCCCATGACCTGAGGCACGAACACATGACATTATAATAACATCACGTTCCTGACCCTGGAAAGCATCAACAGTATTTATGTAAATGTCTTTTCCTTCTTCAGAATTTAAAACATCCCCGAACTCCCTTTGGAGGCATTTAAGTTGCAGCTTGTATGGAGTGATTATACCTACAGTCACCTTCCCAACACCAAGAGATTTACAAGTTTTTTGAAGATGCTCGTACAAACGAAGACAGAATTGTGCTTCATGTGTATTCTGATATGAAACGGATCCACCTTTATGTGATTCCCGACCATGTGTAATGTCATAAAAGATGTAAGGCTTCAGTAAAGGGTCCTTGTAATAAACTTCGTCAGGCAGATTCGCAACACTTTCACTATCAGTAAGGCGACCTTGATAGAAGTACCTAGAAGGAAAATCCCTAATTTGAGGGTGCATCCTGTACTGTACTGATAACAACATAGTTGGGCAGCCTGCTTGCTGAAACCTCTCAAAGAGGCTTCTACTATACATCAAAGTTCCAGCTGCTTTGCTGATGACCGTAGCAGGAAGCTGCTGCGGATCCCCAACAAGAACACATCGTGCTGCACCAAGAGAAAGAGGAGGAAGGACTCCTACTTCACTGGCTTGGGCTGCTTCATCAATGACTACCATGTCAAAACCATGGGTAAGACGAGAGAACAATTTCCTCCCACTACTTGAGACAGTAGTGAAAACGATTTCAGCTTCATTTGCAAAACTAGCCTCCAGACTAGCACGAGCTTCCTCCATGTTGAAATTGCTACCACCACGGAACCTACTCTCCAAAATCAGAAGGCGGGACATCTCCACCAGTATTTTATCTCTATTCTCAACGACTGCCGCAAGGTTCTGCAATAGAGTATCTCGATTTTGGTCCCTAGCCATAAGAACGTCAGGGTCAACTCCAACAGATCCTTGTGCACGACCAGCAGCAGCAGATACTGTTAGTTCTCTTTGAAGGCCAGCTATCTGCTGAGACAACTGAGCTTCACGAGCTCTCAACTGGTGCATCCACCCATAAACTTCATCACGATTCTTTATCAAAAGCTGTTCAGTTCTCCGCTCTACAGAAACTGCTTGGGCGGCACGCGTTTGGGAATCCACCCCAACTCGGGCAACATCAGGCCGATAAACTTTCATCTCGCCATCAATGAATCCACGATCAAGAACACGTGCAAGAAGCTCATCAGTTGCAGCATTTGAAGGAGCACAAACAAGCATTCTAGGTTTTGGGCATAGCTTTGGGAGGGTTCTGAAGAGATTCTGATCCATGCTTAGCAGGACTTCATCAATGGATCCAGTAGCAACATTATCCGAGTTATTCTCGTTATTCTGCTTATAGCTTTCAGGAGCAAGTTTTTTGAGCAATGCAGTGTAATAGTGCTGATACTGAACAAGATGGATGACATTCAGCATTCCCCACACTGTGTGTGTTTTACCTGTACCAGGTGGCCCTTGAACTAGAGTAAAAGGCCATGGATCTTGCCTCTTCGTCATACCATTAGTTCCAGCAGCTGTATGTGTTGCAGCCCATTGGATTGCTGCCAGCTGTGGTCCATTAAAGGTCCTATGCAAGTGGTCAGTAAAGTTTGGCGTAAAGCAGTCAGGCATTGCAGGTGTCTGCTCTTCATATTTAGGGAAGTGCTCCGGACTTGGCTGAAGAATTGCATTTTGCATCTAGACACAAGACCATAATTCTTTACTCAAACTGATAAACAGGCAGAAGAAACATTTCTTAGGAAAAGCTGGGTTTAAGATATAACCTGCAGATTAAGACGCCGAAATGCATGTAGAGCAACATATTCTCGTTGGGTAGTTGCTAAAGAACCCAGAACAGTCAGAAACCAGATGCCTCTCGGTTGCAGTTTCCGCAGTATGTGATCACTACCAATATTGCTGAAGAACAAATACCAAAACGTTTAACTCACTAGTAACCAAAGGCAGACGCAATTAAAAGTCTAATCACTGACCTGTTGGTGTCATATGGATCTCCAATATAGAAGTGCAGGATGGCTCCGGCAGGATCTCGAGTATCAATAGGTATGTGTCGCCTCACAGTACCAGCCAGACGACCACTAATTTCAGGCTCTTCACCATCCCCGAATGTTGAGGTGCCACTTCTCCGTGATCGGACTGATCAATTGATACGAAGTTTAGAAATTTTACTAAAACTAAGAAGAAACATGGGAAATTCGAAACACACACCAGCAGAATGTTGTACAATACCAACCTGATCCAGGACGTGGTGTGGAGAGAACTGCTACATCGCCCTCTTTGAACAACCACTTCCACTCACATTCTGGAATAAGGATTACATCATACCATCCTGTGCAGAAGAAACGCAGTGCTGCTGATTAGAAAGGGAGGGAAAGTAATTCAGCTAGGCAGACCATAACTTACGGTTCTTACACTCTCTTTAATGTGTCTTCTTTCGGTCAAAGTGAAGTCATTCTAAGAGTAAACTATATAAGTGGACCACCCAAACACTTCTGTTATCCTTGATACAGTAATATCTTCTAATGCTTGATACACAAAAAACTAGGAAATCGTCGAGATACAATGACAAAATGAATCCTAAAGAACAGCTCAAAATAGAGCCATGCCATTATTTGTTCAACCTCCCTCGTCCCACTGAATGGTGAGGGGACTGAATTGTTCCTCAAATATGTATAATATGGTATAAACGAAGTTGTTCCTCATATCCAAGTCAAAGGATAAATAAATAAATAAAATTACAGGTAAAGTTGCCACAATATACCTCTTTCTCGCCGCTCAATGCTTTTAATATGCACCTTCACATGGATTCCTGTGTCAGCCATCTCCTCCCAAGTACTGTACAGTTGTGCCCGGCATTCCTCAAAGAGCAAGGGTTCAAACACCTTAACATACTCTTCCACAGATTCAAAGTGACCAGGTACACACTGAAGCTCCGTTTCATCTGACATGAAGAGAAGGTCAACCCTTAATAATACACCATATGATGGCACCTCATGCACCACTTTTTGACTTAACGAATGCAAATAAGAAATTGAAAAAAAAAATCTCTATGAGGCTCTAGGAGCTGTACAATGTGATTCGCTACTAAACATGGCCTAAAGAGGTGCTTCCACGAAGCAAATTGGAGCACCATAAAACAATAAAGTTAACTAACACAAAACTATATTCAGAACTTTATCCTGATACATGTGAACAGGTTAGCCATGGAAATCATGAAAAATACACTAAATATAGCCAACTTTGAGATGACACAAATGTTCTTCCATCCCACAAGCTATCCTGATGTTTGAGATGCCCACCAGATGAAGCTGGAGGATCCCCTTTGCTATGCATGGGCCTGAGTAATATAAACACCACCACTTATAAACCAATACAATAAATCCTACCTCACAAAGCATTCCATAGAACAGGATTCTAATATGGCCAGTAAAACAACCTAGAAGAAAATGCAGTATAAAACACATTTCATTGAATACACTCACACCACCATAAGGAAACTGACAGATCATAAAAGAAAGAGAGATGTGACAATGTTCAGCTGGTAAAACGGTACCAGTTTATAGCTTTCCAATGAAAGCAAAAAGAGAGTTTTATGATCCAGAACACTCAAAAACAGAAAAATACAACATTGAAAACGTTTAAAAGGTTATCAGATCCTGAATGACCACGTGCCAGTGGGAAAAACACATACTTGTTTCTTTGCTAGTATAATACACGTGCCAGTGGGAAAAACACATACTTGATCCTTAGAGGTTAGGATCAAGATTTTCATTTCCCTAGAATAATAGTCAAGGGCACTCAAAAGTACCTGGATGTTGCCAAAACTTCTCGTTTGTCACCTCTCGAATAAGGCGTTCAACAGATGTATCTTGACACAAGCTACTTACTATGGGTTGCTTCTTGGATGGAGGTTTTTTGGCACCCAATTTTGGATCCATGGAATTTTGACTGGTCAAAGTAGGCTTCCTACTAGGGAACTGTGAATTTCTATTTTGTCTCTGATCTGTAGGATGTTTCCAAGAACTTTTTCTAGGCACGGGCGGTGCTTGAGCCTCAGATGTGAGGTCAGTAGAACTATTCATCTGTCTTGGCCGACCTAGAGGTTGTGCTAGGTTTATGTCAGCAGTGGATTCAGATTTAGAATCATTAGATTCCATAGGCAAGTTTCCTTCATTAGTTGAATCAATTTGTTTCACATCTTTTCCGAGTGGCTGACTGTGCTTTTCCCCATTCTTTTCAGAAGGTGGAGGAACATTACGAGACTCTTTTACAGTACGAGTTGTAACAGGTGCTGGCAAATTTTGCCGCCTAGTAGTACTTTTTTGAGAACCTGCCTGTTTAACGTCTTCCAAATCAAGAAACATGGTTTGCCTACTGCGCTTCTTTCCCAGCATCGCTTCCTTCTGCTGGTCAATCTTAGGTCGCTTACCAAAATTGTTAGCACACTTCAATGCATGAATTGCCTCAGCACCTCTAATCTCTCTATGCTTTGGCACCTGCCCAGAATCCTCCTGATCATCCATGATGATATCAGCTTTATTACTGGTTTCAGAATTTCTGCTGCTATTACTTAACTTGTCATTTGCATCTCGATCTAATTCTAAAGAAGAAATGTTGCAATTTTCACCATTCCGTTTCTCATTATCCTGAGAAGCATTATCAACACAGCCAACTTTATCACTATTGCTCACTGACTCAACTGCTGATTTCTCCTGCAAAGCTTTATCAACATCAGTATTTGACTTGTCATTGAAGCCAAAAATTTTATCTGCATCAGTTGAGCCCTCTGCATCAGACCATTCACCTTCTTCCTTTTCAGCCACTTGCATATCAAGAGAGTTTAGATCTGACTGGATCAACGCCTTCATTGTATGTTCCTGACTTGATATAGATAATGAAGCACCACCTGAAGTCGAGGACCCAGCACACCTCTGTTCTTCAGGAGCTCTAAATGCCTCTCCACCTTTTGATCGAACAAAGGGCTGAAAACCTGAAATGGAAGAGGCATGGGAAAATGCATGATTGTTTATTATCCCTGGTGGATCAACAGAGGATGCCAAAAGCTCAGAAGTGTTCATACTAGAAGAGGGAACTGCTCTCCGTGGCTGGAAACACAGAACACCATCATTATCCTGGTCATCCTTGGCAGGGGGTTCATTAAGATCAAACAATACCCTTCCTTTAGAACCCATCTCAAATATAGTTGCATATACACTCAATAAAAAGAGCTTATACCACCACCTCTCGTTAATATTTAATTCTCACAGATCTACTGGAAAAATGCTACCTCTTTATTGCTCAAAGAACATTAAAAGCAAGAAAGACGGCAATTTGGGGAACGCAACAAACTTGATTAAAGGACAAAAAGTCACAGGATCAAACACATAGGTTCGCAATCCACTCTACAACATAAGGTTTACATCATCCTCGTCTATTAGGAATATTAAAACTATGAAGCAAGTGAATTGCTTTAGTAGTAGTCAGCACTCACAGCTACAGCTGCAATATCCTAAAACAGCAATGTATAGTTAT
>JBDJHY010000087.1:16214869-16231241 GCA_039654485.1 Withania somnifera
ATGAGAGAAGCCCATAACGGAGGTCTAATTGCTCATTTTAGAGTCACTAAGACGCTTGATATGCTGGCTGAGCAGTTTTACTGGTCGAAGATGAGGAGAGATGTGGAGCGCTTATGCGAATAGTGTCTATGCTGCAAGAAGGCTAAATTTACAAGCCATGCTCCAGGTATGTATACTTCTCTTCCCACTCCTAGTAGGCTTTGGTTTGATATTTTCATGGATTTTGTGTTGGGACATTCTAGGACTAAAGGAGGTCATGATAGCATATTTATAGTTATGGATAGGTTCTCAAAGATGTCGCATTTCATCCCTTGTCATAAGACTGATGACGCTTTATATATGGCATCTTTGTTTGTTTCTAATATTGTTAGGCTTCATGGGGTACCCAAGACTATTGTTAGCGACCGGGATTCTAAATTCCTTAGCTATTTTTGGAAAAGTCTGTGGGGTGCACTTGGCACCAAGCTATTGTTTTCTACTTCTTATCACCCTTAAATTGATGGTCAAACGGAGGTGGTAAATAGGACTCTTCGTAATATGTTGTGATGTGTTATTAGAGGTAAACTCACTTCTTGGGAAGAGCGACTGCCCTTTGTTGAATTTGTATATAATAGGTCGTTTCATTTATCTATTAACATGACTCCGTTTGAAGCTTATTTTGGTTATAAACCTTTATTATCTCTCACGCTAACCCCTTTGTCTACTGAGCCTGTGATTAGTATTGATGCAGAGAAGCAGGTAGGAGAGATGTTACAAAACCTCACTCAGGTGAAGGAGGCGCTTGACCGAACCACCGCAAGAATCACTAATAAGAAAAACCAAGGCAAAAAAATATGATTTTCAAAATCGGCGATTGGGTATGGGTGCATTTCTAAAAGGAGAGATTCCCACATGAACGCAAGGGGAAGCTAAGCCCCAGAGGTGACGAACTATTCCATATTTTTCGGTGCATCAACGACAATGCCTACAAATTTGATCTATAAGGTGAGTATGATGTCCATGATGTGTTTAATACTATTGACTTGTCTCCTTGTGGAGTAGGTGAAGACATGGATTTGAGGACGAATCCTTTTCAAGAAGGTGAGGACGATACGAGCATGGATAACACATACCCGTCCCAGCCATTCACACAGAGTCAGGCACAGGTGTTGCAAGTATTGCAAGCGACCATGCAGAAGAGAGATGCTTAGGAATCCTTCTTTAAGCATGTCAAGAGATATTCAATCTATGGGAAGCTTGTGAGATGCAAGATGTGAAAACTTCAGGACTTGAGAGACCTAACTGAAGATCCTAGAACGTTAGGGGCTTATGTGGAGATGCCAAGACTTTGGGGTAAAAGTGCCTTTTTGTAAACTAGTATTAGCTATAAATACTTAAGTTTGTAGTATTTTTCGGTAGACATTGATGAACTAATATGAACTCCATTTAGAGAGTAGTTTCTAGCGTAGTTTAGCGTTCGTTGTAGTTTAGCATAGTTCATAGTGCGTAATTGAGGGTGGATTCCCTTGGTTGCTGGTTAACTTCTTTTAAAACATTCAATCGAAGGATTTTTCATTTTATGGAATCAATTTCAATTTTCAATTGATTGTGTGTTTGGGGTTTTTAGTGATTCGCAGGTTCAATTGAAAGGTGAGGGTAACAAGTCCCTTGTTGTTCATAAATCAGTGAGTTTATCATAAATTTTTGCATATTTTTTCTATTTATTTCTTCCTCCTTCGTGTTTCGTGCACATCGTATATCGATCTGCATCAGGATATAATAAGGTAAACTTTACTTCTGAAGGGTGTATAGTAAAGAGAAGGGACATTAAGAAGATAGTGTTGGTAGCAAAAAGGTACAAGAATATGTACAATGCTGACATCATGGGAATGCCCACCCTTATATGACTTATTTAAGTGTTATTGGATGTCACCCCTTATTGTGGCATGAAAGGCTTGGTAATGCAAGCCTGAAACAACTAAATAAACTTGCTTCAAAGGACTTGGTTATGGACTTCCTAAAACTAAGTTTAAAGAACACAAGATTTGTTATGCCTATCAAAAAGGGAAGCAAGTGAGATCTGCATTCGAACCAAAGAATAGTGTAAGTACAACTAGGTGCTTTATTTTAATTCACATAAATCTTTTTGGATCGCTGAGAACCAAGAACAGAGGAGGAAAAGGGTATGTTTATGTTATTGTTGATGACTATTCCAGGTACACCTAGACACTACTTTTATCTGCTAAAGAAGAGGCTTTTGATGCTTTTTTTTAATTTTTGTTAACAACATGGAAATGAAGCTAGGTAATTCTTTAATTTCGTCAGGTCGGCCATGGGACAGAATTTGAAATTTTAAAATTTTCAGAATTCTATGCTAAAATAGTATAGATCATAACTTTTCTGCTCCTAGAACTCCTCAACAAAGAGGGCCAGTTGAAAAGAAGAATAGGACTTTGAAAGATATGGCTAGAACAATGATGATTACTAGAAATGTGGCTCAAAACTGTGGGTTGAGGCTATGAGTATTTCTTATTATATCAAAAACAGATGCATGACCAGGCCATTGCTTGATAAGACTCCATATGAATTGCTAAAAGGTAGAAAATCCAAAATTGCTCACTTTAGGTCTTTTGGTTATAAATGTTTCATACATAATAATAGGAAAGTTTATTTGGGGAAATTTGATGCTAGGAGTGATAGAGGAATTTTCATAAGCTACTCATTATATAGTAAGGCTTATACGGTTCTAAATGTGAGAACAAATTACATAGAGGAGAGTATGCATATTGTTTTGATAAATCTTGTTCTATGGTTAAAGCTAACTTGCAGGATGATATCGAGTCTGAAGCAGTACCAGGAAATAACTCATAGGAACATGTTGGTCAACCTGGTTCTTCTGAGAATTAAGAAGGAAGAAACTTGACAGGGGGAACTGAAACAAGGAAAACCTCGATAAGGGGAACTGGTAATGCTACTCAAACTTCTATCCTAAGTCATATCACATCTCAGGTATCTTCCTTGAAGAGCTACAAGTACCAAAATTCTCATCCTGTTGACAATATATTAATTGACTTCTCAATTAGTATAAAAACCAGATCTGGACTAAAGAATTCGTGTTCTTTCAAAGCCTTTCGGTCACTGCTTGAACCAAAAAGGGTGAAGGAAGCACTTCTGGATGATGATTAGATTTTGTCTATAAAGAAGAACTTAATCAGTTTGAAAGGAGCAGGGTGTGGCACCTAGTTCCTCCTTCCAAGGACAAAAGTTTATTTTGAACCAAATAGGTTTACATAAAAAAACTTGATGTATTAGGAACAGTTCTAAAAAAACAAGGCAATACTAGTGGTCCAGGGATACAATCAGGAAGAAGGGATTGATTATGATGAGACATTTTCTCTAGTTACAAGACTTTAAGCAATCAGACTGTTTGTTGCCTTGCAGCTTACAAGGAATTCACTCTTTATCAAATGGATACAAATGGTGAATTTCTCAATAGCTCTCTAAAGAAAGAATGTATGTAAAGCAACACATTGGATTTGAAAATGTTGAGTGTCCTTTTTATGAGAAAAAACTTGATTAGGCTTTGTATGGCTTAAAACAAGCCCCAAATGCTTGGTATGAAAGATTGTCAAAAGTTCCTTTTGGATCATGGACACACAAGAGGTAAAGTTGTTAATGCCTTATTTTTAAGAACTAATGGAAAGGATCTATTAATTCTAAAGGTATATGTTAGTCACAAATGAGAAGATAAATAAGGAGTTTGCAGAATTGACGAGTGGGGAATTTGAGATGAGCATGATGGGAGAATTTAGTTTAATCCTAGGGTTGAAATTCAAACAAACCCCTACGGGCACCATGATTCATCAACAAAAGTACTTGAAAGAATTGACACTCTCATTATGACTGCTACCAGGCTTGATATGGATGAAACAGGTTCATCTTGAAGGAAAAGTTGTATAGAGGACTATTAGATCTTTTTGGTATCTCATGCAAGTAGACCTGGCATTATTCTCAGTTTGGTATTACGCGTTTAATTTCAATAAAACCCAAGGAGCCCCATTTGAAAGATGTTAAGAGAATTCTCAAGTATCTTAAAAAAATAAGTGATTTGGGACTGTGGTATCCTAAAGGAACCAATTTCAATCTGATAGGATATGGTGATGCTGACTATGCTAGGTATATGGATGATAGAAAAATCACCATAGGTATGACAAACTTTTTTGGATCATGTTTAATCTCCTGGTCCACTAAGAAGCAAAACTCTGTTGCACTTTCTACTGCTGAGGCTGAATATAAAGCTGCTGGATCTTGTTGTGCTCAGCTTCTTTGGATCAAACAATATTTAATGGATTTTGGTATGGATTTGGGTTGCGGTTCTATTTATTGTGACAACACCAGTACTATTAATATTTCTAAAAATCATGTTCAACATAAAAAAACTAAACATATTGATACAAGACATCAATTTCTCAGAGACAATGTAGAAAAAGGTCTTGGTTTGTTATGTTTTGTTCTACTGAAAATAAAATTGCAAGCATTTTCAGCAAAGTACTAAGTAGGGAACACTTTGAAAAAAATAGGTTAGACTTGGGAATGATTAAGATCGCATAAATCACCCTCAATGATTGGCTAGAATAGTTGTCCCTCTAAGTAATAAGCAAATTATTAACTGCTCAGCCTTGCACATTTTGTTGTGTGTCCTTACTCCTATTATAAGTCCATTAAAATAATTCTTCATTAATGTGCCAAAAAAAATCAAGAAAGTAAAGTCCATCACAAACTCTCCAGGTATTTTTAATATTTTAAATTAAACATAGAAGTGCAAGCAACGAAACAAGTGACTGCTTGTGTTTTAATATCTTTTCATTGACTTGATGGTGTAATAGTGACTCATCTGATATAGCTACCAAAGTGTCAAAAATTCTCTTTTTAATTTAGGCATTCTGTCTCCATAATTCTATCACCAGTCAAATCCCTGCACCATTATAACTCCACTCCATCCCCATTGAAACACTTCCACTTCCCAACCCCCTTCAACTTCTACATTATGTGCATAAAACGGTTCATTCTATCTTGTAGTATTTCCTCATTCTTCTCTCAAATATTATTTTTTATTCTATATGGCTTCTTCTTCTTCTTCTGACTCCATGTCCTTAGTCGTGTACAAACCCGTTCTAGAGCTATTTGTAGTGGACTCGGCAGAAGTTGTCCACATACTGCTCCTTTGGCTTAAACGGACCGTGGTGATGTTCCCATTGCTATACTTTTTCGTTCTAGGTTCCGGTATAAGTTGAGAAAGACTAGTAACCCAATAAAGAACCCATTATGTCTCCTCTTTCTTCTACTTTCAGAAGAACTCCTCGTACAATAAGTAAACAATAGAAGGAGGAAGCTCGTCTAATTGCTCTCTCAAAAGTTGGTAAAAAACCTAGGACCCCTAGCTCTGTTCCTTCGAAAGAATCGGATATAGTAATATCTGATTCAGATATAATGGTTAACAAAGTTAGAAAGAGTAAAAGTATTGCTCGATCCATGACAAAAAAATCAAGTGTTAACTCTTTCCCTAACCTATCATACACCATATCCCAAAATTCCAAAACCAAACCACCAATTCCAGCTAGCTCTATGTCAAAGTCGAAATCTTTTTCCAAGAGAAAACATATTCCTCAACCTGGTTCATCTAGAAAATTTGGTTCTACCTCATCCGAGGAAGAGGATCTTCCTTCTACCACCATAAATACCAGTGATCCTAAATATGACCACATCATAAAGTTCCAACAACATGCTATTGTAAGAGGGTGGTAGTTACTCGGAATCAAGGTCCTGAAATCGATACTCTATTGTTTAAGTTAGAATATCAAGGGTGGACAACTCTAATCTTACAAGGGACTGAGCAGCGTCGATTGGATAGGAGAGAGGTTACCAAGTTCTACACCAATGGAACAAGTAATGGAACCATATTCAACTCCTCCGTTTGGGGTGTCTCATTTTGGTTTACCACTTCAGATATTGCCCACATTCTGAACATTCCTTCTAGTGGATTGAACTATTATGTTCATTACGAGTGGCCACCTTTGGAGAATATGACTTTTTTTCTTAAGATATTTAGGAAATTCTCTCAGAACTCTTCATTGCTTAGGCATCATAGGGTTGAGAAAAAGGAAATATCCCCATGCACCGGTTATACTTTGATGTAGTTCTAAGATCTTGATACCTAGGATGGAGTGTAGGACTGAGGCAAATTACTTGGATCTGACCTTGATAAAGCTACTGGATACTAAATCAAAATTAACATACCTAGTCTGATTGTGAAACACATGCTTCGTGTGCTCCATCAGGATGAAAATGGTTATTCTATTCCTTAAGGGCTCTGGTTGGCTGAAGTTTTTATAGAGTTTGGAGTTCCTGTCAAGGTGTGGGTGTCTCAAACAACTAATCATGTGCTATAGAGAGTGGAATATGCTTCCCTTAATGCTTTTATGATAAGTGTAAAACACTCCTATGCAACGTCTGAAAAATGTTTTGGCTGAAAAAACTGCTGAACTAGATGAAGTAAAGGCTTCCCGTCAGCCTGAAAAGGAGGTGTATCAAGCTAAGATTGTTGTCCTCGAGTTAGAGTTGGATACTAAGAAGGCTGAAAATATAGCTACCATCCGTCGTCTTACTCAATTTATTTCACATCCTCCCTCATCCTCTTAGTCTTCTTAGTTGTTCCTTGTCAATCATAGTCCTTGTTTTCAATCTCATGTTTAGTCTTTGATTTCAATCTCTGTGTTCTACTTACACTTATTATTTCGTTTACTATGTAGACAAATATCTTGATATTCAATAAAATAGTTGGCTTTTAGTACCTTATCTCTTGTAATTCTGCTAAAGTTTTATTATGTTAGTGCTAACTTTTAATTTGGTTGTTTATGTGATAGCCCGAGTGGCCATAAGTGGTTAACACTTTTGTTGTTATGTTAAAGGAACAAGCTTTTGAATGATGTCAAAAGGGAAAAGATAAGTTTGTGTAGTATTTATAATCCATATATAACTTGTTTCATCTAAGTATTTCATACCTAAGTTTGTACAGGTTAGCACTGCACGAAGACACGGGTTTGTCGTCATCAAAAGGGGGAACTTGTTGGGTTCTAGAAGGTTTTGATGATTGCCAAAAAGAAATGAAACAAGTTGTAAGATCCCATTGGATAAACCCATATGCACTTAATTTCAGGAAAGAAAGTTGTTGATGGATATTTATCATGTGCTGAAATAAAGGTATTGGAAGGAAACTCAAACACTGAAGGGAAGTAGAATTTTAAGTTGAATAGGAGTCTTATTTGAAGTAGAACTGTGGGAACTAGTGTTGCTTAAATAGACAACTAATTCAACAAGCTAGGGTGTGCATTCACAGATCAAAAAGCGAGATTCACACATTGATGTGCAAGAGTGCAAGTGCAAAGTGAAAAATCAATTTGAAGAACCTATTGCTAGTATTAGTTAAGAGTCTTGTCTAATGTATTAGTAAAGTTCTTGAGTTCTAATTTTGTTTGTATTCCACTGAATTATAAATTAGAAGTTTGAGAAAATCTTCAAGTTGGGTAACTCGAAGATTTGGGGTACACTAGTTAGAGTTGGTGTTTTTGGAATTAGAGTGTAATTTTTTTTATTACAGTCTGTAATTTGTTGATTGAGTGCCTCACTGAAAATAGTGGAGTTGGGTTAAATCCTGTAGTGGTTCAGGTTGTGATTGTTACACTAAAAATTTTTGTGTTCTTTAAATTTCTGCACTTTACTTTATCAGTAGGAACAAGAAAATCAACCTTGTTCACTGATAGACAAACAATAAGTTGTGTAGTCTGGGAGAATAAATATCAACTATGAATTTGAGTTGGAGAAAATTTGAAAATAAATAGTTAAAGATAATTAATGAAACTTAATATAGTAGATCTTTCGCAGGAGTATCTATATATATATATATATATATGAATTTTTTAAGAGATTTGGTTTTCCAAATTGATGATTACTAGGATTAGGAATAAACTATTTAGCTTATTATGACAGTCAAGAGAAAGATATAGGATTCCAGAGATGTGGATCTTATTTTCAAGTTAAAAATTGATCTCTAAGTATATGTTGAATTTATTTGTTTACGAAGTTCATTTCATGTAACATCGGCATTTAGGGCTAAATTTAGTAGGATTGAATAGTTGGTTAATATTCTTTTTTTTTTCAGCAGTTGTTGATTAATATGCAAATTCATTTTAAATTATTATCTAATTATATTTCTGATACCTGACAAAATATGTTTTGATTCAAAGCACTAACTAATACTACTTACTCATTTCTAGAAAACAAAGAGTGTTCTTACTTACTCTTAATAAATATTTTTAAAAAGATGTAATTGTTTAGTAATTTTTTGGTTAAGTAAAATTCTCTTTATTAAAGAAGAATAAAATTGAAAGAACATCATTAATGCCTTCTTGATTATTTAAAGCATTACTTATTTAGGAATAAAATAAAAAGGCTAAAACATTACTTATTTACAAATGGACGAAGTAATTAACAAGACATTAACGCACGTTCATAGAAAATAGTTATATTAGTTGTAAAGATCCTTAAAAATATTGATTGAATTTTTTTTTTTTTTCATTTTATAATAGACAAAATCTTCTTTTTGTCCAATTATTATTTATTTAGCTTTGAAAAGTTGATAGCTTTGTCCAATTAATTTCTTATTCATATTTATTTTGATACATTGTAATATAATAGTTCATAAAAAATGTTAGTGTCTACAGTAAGTTGGCGTGAACTAATTGATTAATAGTCGAACAAGAAGTAGAAGAGAATTTACATTTCCCACTTACCCAAGTTTCTTTTTATTGTTGAATCTTACACGACGCTGGCGGGGCCATATATACTTTGTCGATCGATATTCTTTTGACAAAATTATATTATATTGCTAAGTAAAAACATTATATATATATTACACTTTAACATTTTTTTATTTTTTTAATAATTTTTTTTATATTTTAACACTTCTTAGTAAAAAATTTAGCTAATGATTATTCGATAACATATCGTATTTATATAAACTTTTTCACTCTAGATTACAATTTTATCCAACTACTAAATTTTGACCAACATTATGTATCTTTTAATCATATTGATTTTTCTTTATAATTTTATTATTTATATAATTTATAAATATTCAAATTTTAATTTTAAATATCAATAATATAATATAATTTGACTTTGAATTATTCAAATTGACTCTCAAAATATAAAACACGACAACTAATTTGGATCAGTAAGTTAATTGATTAACGAGAGATACATGCAAAGCAAATATTAAAAATATTGATTGAATTTTTCCCTTCAATAAAAGAATCTGCTATAGACAAAATCGTCATTTACTATTTTTCTAATTTTGAAGAATTAGAAATCAATAAAAATCTTGGCTATTAAATATTTTTTTAATTGAATAATGTATTAAACTGTATTAGAAATAATTTATAACTAAACTAATATGTAGGAATCATATGCATGGACTTAACCTATCGTAGTATCCTTATATATATATATATATATATATATAATAGCAGAGGAGTTTTGATATCTTAATACAAATCATATTTTCCTTATTTGATTTATGTACTATGACGTATTTAAAATAAAATTACTGTTTAACAAAAAACTCTGCAGCGGACAATGATATTTTTTTTAATATTCAGGACTTTGAGATTAATTAAGATTTTATGGCTAATTTTCAGAAATAGCTAGGTTTTGGCATAAATCAAGCAATACAGCTACATTTTATTTAATTAAGTTTCATAGCTACACGAATTGTATAGCTCGCCCGAGATATACAAATGAAACAACAAATTGTAGTTACCAAAATGTAATTTCTAAAAACTATAATTTGTGTCTCATAAATACATACTCTATATTTGCCATATAATGTAATTTATCCAAATTTTATTTCTTATCAATTTCATATTTAACTATTATATAAAAATCCTAATTATGTGTAGAACCAAATATAAAAATTGCTTTTCAAATTTATACATAGAAATACATTTCACTTTCAATTTACATAAGAATCATATTTTTGAATTATTTTTTAAAATAAAATTCACTTGCAACTCCATTAGAAGTGTTTTCAATTCCTTTTAATTTGCACTAGGAATACTTCAAACATTTTGTTGTTCTTTAGGTATATATGAGGGTTTCTTGTGCTAATAATATATTGACAAATTATTTTTTTCTTCTTATCTTGGTTTTGATTGATTTTAATTCAAATTATTTTTTTTGCATTTATCAAATATTGAGTTGAAGTCGAGTCTCAGAGTTAGATCCCGAGTCGAGAGTCAGGTTTGGATCTTGGGTCACATCCCAAGTTGAGAGTTGGGGTCGACAGCCAGATCTCGAGGAGGGATCAGGTCCTAGGTCAAGAGTCAGGATAGAGTAGTAGATCAAGAATTGGGGTCGGTGGTTAGATCTCGAGTCGAAAGTCTGGATCGGATCTGAAGTTAAGAGTCGGATAGAATTTTGGGTCAAGAGTCAAATCTTAAGGAGGGATCGAGAGTTGGATTCGGGTCCCGAATCGGAAGTTTAGGTCGGGTTTTGGGTTGAGAGTCGGAGTCATATCCCAGGTAAGGAGTCAAGTTGAGTCTCAAATCAGTAATCGGGGTTAGGGATCTCATCTCGAGTAAAAAATCAAGGTCGAAACTCGAATTAGATTTCAAATTGGGAGTCAATGTTAGGTCTTGGGTTGAAAGTCAGCGGTCGAATCCCAAATAGAAATTAAGGATAGGATTAGATCTCGAGTTGAGAATCAAATCCTGAGTCGAGAGTCAGAGTCAGGTGCTAAGTCGAATACTGAATTGGGGTTAGGTCCATTGAGGGTCAGGGTTTGAATCCCACGTCAAGAGTTGAGGTTGTATCTCGAATCGGGATTGGGCCTCGAATCAAGGTTAGGTCTCAATTTGAAAGTCAAATCTGAGTTTCGGATCAACAGTGTGGAAGTAAGATTGGTATCGGTAGTTAGATCAATAGTCAACGTCCAGGTGGAGTACGAAAGTTGGGTCTTGGGTCGAGGTTAGATTCTGGGCCTGGATCGAGGTCATATCTTGGGTCTCAAACCTCGGATCGGGGTTAAGAATTGATTTTTAAATCGGTATCGAGATTGGGATCTAAAGTGGTAATTGTATGTTAGGATTAGGACTTGAAGCTTAGGTAGGAGTCGGGCTCGTATCTCGGGTCGAAAATTACTTCCTGTTTTGAGTAGGTAGTCCGGGGTCGAGTCTAGTGTCATTAGTATTTTTTTAAATTATATATCTAAATGTTCTTGAGTTAATTTTTTTCTTACTTATCAAACATTATAAAATAAGTAAGAAACTTATTTATTTTTCAAAAAAATATTTACTAGGTATAGATATTAAAATTTTACAAAATTTTTAAAAGTACTCTACAAGACGAGTTCATTATCTATATTCAAACTCTAAGATCAATTAGAATTTCTCGAAAGCTATACTTTATTGGTAAATATTAACGATCTTACAAAATGAGACGAGACAAGAATAATCAGGAGAACAATTTTGTAACAATATACTCTCTATGTGAAGGGCTTATTAGACTTCACAAGACTCTGCATTTTATGTTTGCTTTCGTGCTAACAATCAATCAACAAATTTATTTTCATCAAGAAATTATAAGTATATAGAGTTTAGTTTGTGAAATTCTACTTCTAATTAATGCCGATGGGAGTTGGGAGATTTGATCTTTTGTATATAACTGCATAAATACATAAACAAGATAATAAACCAACATCTGATATTTGTTAAAAAATCTTAATTAATTTTAAGAGTCTGTCAAATACTTATCAATCTTACGTTAAATGAATTCTATTTTAATTTTTTTTTAAAAAAAAAAAAATACTTGAATGTCCTTTTATAGTTAAAATTCTTAATCAAAGTGTTGAATAATCAAAATGTTGATCAACTTTTTTTAAATTGTATATTTTAATATGGACATACGCGCAAAGTGCGTACATTAAACTAGTTAATAGGAAAGTATGATGGTGATAGGTGAATATTCCTTTTATACAGTTGAAAACCTCATAAACCACCAGATTTCACTTCCAAATTTTATCAATCAATGTATGATTAACATTGAATTCCCTAATATTACAATATTGTATTAAGATAAATGTATCTAGAGATAATCTTACTTTTAAGAATTTAAATAACTAACTAGTATAACTTTTATACACCAACCAATTATATAAATAATTTTTTACATTATGAGATTACTCAAAAAAGTCAACGTAATATGAATTTGTAAGTAGAAAATAACTTATTACAACCAGTAAATTAAACTACATTATCAAGAAACATAATTTTTTTTAAGAAAAATGTGAGTGTAAAAGTTAAATGCATAGCCTAAAGGTCAATAAATGATCATCTCGTAACTGTTGAGTTAAAGCTATTTCTTTATATTTACTCTTATAAAAAATAAATAAACAGTAATTAGTGATGAGAAGCAAAATATATCCTGATTTTTGCAAATAACATGACTCGGTTCTTGCTGCATTATATTAGTTTTATTAGTCATAGAAACAAAGCATACATTATTATCAAACAATGAGTTAAAAATAATAGTGATTGAAATTCTTGAGAATCTTCTCCTAAACAAATAGTTTTCAATTAAAAGACTCAAAGTCCATTCAACGATGAATCCTACATAAAAGAAGTATTTGACTTTTATATTCTTAGCACTTTGGAGAAATAGATGTTTGTTTATTTGTTTTCAAAAATTATATTATATTATATTATATTATATTGCAATTCAATTATACTCTCAAAGGTGGATTTTAAATTATATTTCCTACAATAAATTCAAATTAATATGTGATAATAACTGGACTTATAATAGAATATTAAGACAATCTAATAAATGTTTTAATACATATATAAGATTCAAACAAAAATTATATGATTCTAGGCGAAGCACAAAACGTCTTGTCTGCTTATAACGAGAAGATCTTGAAGTACTAGATAAATAATACATAAATATACTTTTTAACTTGATTTAAAATTGCATTTATGCCTTTCAATATTGGATATGCATAAATATCTATTTTAGAGTTGAATAAGTAGATAAACGCGTCCTATGTGACAATTTCACATCCTACGTGACATCATACATTTATTATTCTACGTAGAATACGTTTATCTATTTGTTCAGTTTTATACAAATTTAAGTGTCCACTTGTGGACACTCAAAATTGAAGACACGAATAAAATTTAAGAATCGAATTAAAAAACACGTTTATATATTATGCCATCTTAAATGGACCAACTAATTTTTCCTACTCACGAAGAGCAACGAGAACAATATCTATATCTATAATATTCCAAAAGTAGTGAAAAGTCACTTAATTAAAAGTTAGATTACAATTATACCCTTCAAAAGTTGATTAACCATTATAATTTCTTATTAAATATTAAATTTTTATTAATGAAAATTCAATTAATGATAATTGACTACCTTTGTAAACATGGTTAGTAGAAGAATATTTGATCTTAATGCAAGGTTTTTCATCTTCTTAGATAAAAGACCTTTGATTTGCCTTTCAGCCTATATAAATAAACTTTTTACAACTAAAAGAAGAAATAATACTACTGACATCATCTTTTGTAAGTTTATGTAATTATTTTCTTCTTTATTTTTTTTTAAAGTTCTCAGTATCTTATATTATAATTTATTTATTTTTTACTTTCAAGAAGTATATTGTAGATTCTTTATCAATAAACTGAATTGTTTATAAATAAATTAAATTGCTGATTGCATGTCATATTTTGTGTTAGGTGAAACGATTGTAGTTTGTCTTTCCTCATATATCCTTATTAACTTTATTATAGTTGAACCTTATTTTTAATTCTTGATTTAATAATAATTGTTATTCGGATATTCTTTTCTTATAGAACTTAAAATATGAAGAGGTTATCAAATATTCAGAATTTACTTGTATATTCACGTATATATTTCTTGTATGTCTAAAAGAGAAGTCTGATAGAATTCTGTTATTTTGGTTATAAGATATTTAATTTTGTTGTAGGATGGGTATTTCATATCTCTTATTCATTTTCTTATTGTCATGTTGATGTGTTGGTTTCGGGAAGGGAAAAAAAAAACAAATCATTTCTTTGTTATATAAAATGGATCATCTAATTTCTTGAAACAAATAAAAGTGATAAATAATTGGACAATAGTTATTTTTTCCCTTTTTAAAAAAATTAAATATAAATAAATAATTGAAAATTGCACTATATTAATGCATCAGGCACTGCAATTTTATTTAGTAGTGTTTTTTATATTTTTGAGAAGAAAATAAATAAATATTATTGGTATGTTTAGTATAAGAGCTCTAATATAGTTTAATCTCAATTAATTATATGCTACTAAATAATAACACTAATATTATGTTCAAGGCAAGTATAAAGTGGATTATTTGAAACAATTTTTTTTATATTATCTTTTGTTACTCAAATTTTAATAATAATTTTATGTTATTATTTACTAATATTTTAAAATATACATGCAATGCACGTGTCGAGAACTAGTAAACTATATTAGTGGGGCTGTTTGGTGCTTGTTTTTCCACTTATAGCTCCTATACTATTAATTGCAAAATAAGTTCCCTTTGGACGCCTAATTTTTTCCTTCAAGGCTTGCATCAGAAAATTAATTAGTAAGATGAACCAACGATAAAGCCTCCAATGTCGTACTATTTCTTCAGCCAGCCTATTTGCACAACGTCATTTAAGACACAAAGAAGGGGAGAATTGAGTATTCTTTGTTCAAACAATACATAAACTACTTGGCCATTTATGTACTCCAACTATATATTTAAATTTGTGTAAAATTGAATAAGTAGATACGCTGGGTAGAATGTGAAATTGCAAATGCCTAAACTAAGCCAAAGTTGCTCAATTTTTGAATACTACAACAGGGACAAATTTGATCATTTTCCCTTCCTTTTTGCCGAACACTAAAACTAGTGTTACTTTAAAGGGAAGAGGCATTGATTTTGTCACATACTCAAAATCCCTTTTTCTAAGCATAACACCTAATTATATGCCACCAGTAATCATGATTTTGTCATTGTTGCTTTCAGAACCAATGTGAGTGCTGCAACTGTAGCTCCTTTGAGGTAATTGTGTGCATGATTGTTCTGTCATCTATTATTGCTTTCTTCATGTTGGCCCTGCTTGTATAGCACATATAGTATTTGAATCCTAAATGCTAGTTAACGAGAAGATCTGCAGCAACCACGACTTGTGTTACCTGTCGTCAGAAACTCTTCACAAATTGGACGAATTCGCTGTCTACAACCTAAATATCCTTGGAAGATGCAGAACCTTTTACTCTTTCGAATAGCTAACCCTAGCCGTCTATTATGGTTTATTTATATACCAACGATTAGGATTAAGGAGGAGAACAAACTAATAAATTAACGAACCACTTATTGATGGATCCGACACAAAAGTAATTTCGTACATGCCTAACATATTTCTTTTTCTCTACGCTCATAATGCTGTATTTATACACAAAAGTTAGGATCAAGGAGGAGAACAAGCCGAACTTTTATCACCGATTATTGGTGGACGCAGGGTGATAGTTATTTCCTACAACAACCTAACATCTAAGGAGGACAAACTAATAGGCTAACAGACTAAATATCAATTCTTATGGGTGGACCCCACAGGATAGTTATTTCCAACAGCACCTAACATATCTAAAGGCTAAACCAAATTGTCATTTTCCAGTCAAGCAAAAATGGCAGTGTACAAACTAAAATAAGGTAATACTTGTGGTTGGTGCTTGAATTTCTCTTAAACTTTCTGATTCTTGCAAAAAGGAAAACATAAAACAGATATCTGAGTAAAACATCAATAGATCACATTCATCTTGATATCTATATTTTGGCTGTTGCTGCAGCATTGCCACTCCTGTAGGTATTTAGAGAGGATTCTTGAGATTCAAAATAGTAAATAATAACAATTTGCAACCAAATGTTTTGGTTTCAAATCATGATGTTAATAGGGTGCTCAGCATCGCCAACGACAAGGTAACGAGATCCTCCTTCTATCATCATTAATCCGTCCTTATTAGCACTGCTAAGATGTTCACAAGGACTGATCTCAAACACAAGTTGAGAATTTTCTCCTGTCTTCAGGCTCACACTCTGGAATCCAACTAACTGTTTGATAGGACTTCCATTTTGTGCTTTGTCCTGCTTCACAAAAAGCAGTACTGGATGCTTACCATCCATTTCCCCTGAGTTCTTGACACTAACATGAGCTGAGAATTTCGCCTTCTCACAGTTGTCACTTCCCATTTCATC
>JBDJHY010000087.1:16306633-16309133 GCA_039654485.1 Withania somnifera
GTTTATTCATTCTGTCTTTCTTTATGAATTTTTAGAATCTATGGATAAAATAAATACGATAAAAACCAATATGAATAAACTAAAGACAATAAAAAAAAAAGAAAGATATAAAGCAACGGAGCCATCATAGTATTTTTTAACTCCTCCGAAAGGAAGGATGGCAATTTGATTATTTACCCATCTGATCTGAGTCTGATAGATTCTATTTTTTTCTTTCTTCAATAGAAAGGAGGGGGGTCAATTTTCTTGTAGAGCCGTATGCACAAAAGATGCCTGTACGGTTGTTCAATTCTATCTTTTTTCTATTCTTTATCTTTCTTTTCTCTTTGCTTTATCATGCGAGATAGGGGAAGCTTTTATTTTGTTATATCATCAGGGTAATGATGCATCAACCTGCTAGTGGTTTTTATATGGCACAAGTAGGCGAATTTGTCCTGGAAGCGGAAGAACTGCTGAAACTGCGTGAAACCCTCACAAGGGTTTATGCACAAAGAACGGGCAACCCCTTATGGGTTGTATCCGAAGATCTGGAAAGAGATATTTTTATGTCAGCAACAGAAGCCCGAGATTATGGAATTGTTGATCTTGTAGCAGTTCAATGAAAATAACATGGATTTCGCGCAAATCTGTGATTTGATATTTTATCTTCGAATTGAATATTCTATTAAATAGAAGTAATTCATCATCATTCGGTTAGGATCAATCTAAACCAACCCATCATATTATGTATACGATTCAACATGCCAACTATTAAACAACAACAACGAAATACAAGACAGCCAATCAGAAATGTCACGAAATCCCCCGCTCTTCGGGGGTGCCCTCAGCGTCGAGGAACATGTACTAGGGTGTATGTGCGACTCGTTTAGATCATGAGCTGGCACAAAAAAGCAAGAAAACTACTTTTACAGTATCAACGATCAGTACCGGTGAATGGGATAGGGATAGGAAAAAGAGAGATTTTCGTCGTTTGTGGATCACTCGGATAAACGCAGTAATTCGCGAACGGGGAGTATCCTATAGTTATAATAGAAGGGAAGTATTACCCTATAGTTATAGTAGATTAATACACGATCTGTACAAGAGACAGTTGCTTCTTAACCGTAAAATACTTGCACAAATAGCTATATCAAATAGGAATTCTCTCTCTCGCCGATGCTATTGAATCCGCTGCTCTTGGTCTTACCGGTCTGGGTGGACTGGAAGTGCATAAGTAGTTGCGTCAGCTGTTGAGTTTGACTTCTATTACAGGAAGAAAGCATCTTTAAGAGAGGAAAGAGAAGGTCAAATAGGACTTCTGCCTTAGAGGCTGGAGATTTGTAAGGTTGCTGAGGAGCTAGTAGTTCTTTTAGAGATCCCCAAGCGTGCTACGTCCCTCATCTTAGTAAGTTGGTAGAGTGAGAAGAGGAAATCCGGAGATAAGGAAGCTTTCTGTCTTCTGTCCTGCCTGCTCCTTGCTTTGCTTGGGCAATTGACATTGTCTTCGATCCAGTGCTCTTAACCTCCCTATCGTTGTATTCATTCCAAGGACTGGTAAAAAGACGTCTCTTTTTTCTAATAAAGAACCTTTGAGTTGGGGGTTTTAGACTATAAGCTCGAAAAGGTTACGCGTAGGATTTCGAGCTCAGGGTAGAAAGAAGGACTGAAAATAGTGGAGACTGAACCCTCTACGGAGATGATAGAAGATATGAACCGCTCAATCGATACGATAGAAGAGGAAGGGCGATGGATATGTTATCAGCCAATGCATCTTCTTGCTACCCCAATACCGCTTCAGGGGACTTCTCCTTTTTGGTTAACAACCTATGTTGGGCTGACTAAGCCCACTATCCTACAGGGCCCCTCTTGTGTCGGGTTAAGGCTCCACCTCATCTTGGGGGCTTAGTTGAACCCAATTTCTTCACTTGTAGTCTAGGGCTTTGCTTGGCATTGGGCTTCGATATAACTTGCTTTCCTGGTCTTGAATTAAACCTCTGCTCTCCTAATTCAGTCTATAGGTTTTGGTTTAGGTTCAATCTTAGTTGTTTAGCTTAGGTCCATCAATCAATCTCTCATAAACTCCTAAGCTGAATCTATATGGGGCCGGCCAAAAATTCCTTGTAACCCTCTAAGAGGGTAAGGGTAGTGAGGCTTAGATTCCATAGAGTTCAACCTGCATTGGGCTTTAGTTAAGCCTACATCCATTTTAGTAGAAAAGGATCTTTTATGTAGCCGCATAGAGAGTTCTGTCACTTGGTCTGAACCCATTTCTTCTATTCCTATGATTGTTCAGTGATGGGTTTTCTCCTTTTAGGATTAGGTTTCTATCCCGTGTTGTGCTAAGCTCATTTCTCTTTTTAGGTCTTACCTTTCCTTTTGTACAACAGATATTTCATACCCTGCAAGTCATTCATTATCCACACATGTCATACATCTTTCATATAGGATGATCAACGAAAGCACCTAAGTGTTGGACATTTGCATGATACAGGTAAACCAATCGCTCTAGGTTAAAAACCAA